>NDXB01017356.1:0-91073 GCA_002631895.1 Agapornis roseicollis | reverse complement strand
GCAACCCATTCCAGCATCTCACCATCCTAACAGGAAAGAATTTCTTCCTTATATCCAATCTAAACCCCTCCTCTTTAAGTTTGAACCGGTTACCCCTTGTCTTGTCACTGCAGTCCCTAATGAAGAGCCCCTCCCCAGCATCCCTATAGGCCCCCTTCAGATACTGGAAGGCTGCTAGGAGGTCTCCACACAGGCTTCTCTTCTCCAGGCTGAACAGCCCCACCTCTCTCAGCCTGTCTTCATATGGGAGATGCTCCAGTCCCCTGATCATCCTCGTGGCCCTTGTCTGGACTTGTTCCAACAGCTCCGTGTCCTTTTTATGTTGAGGACACCACAACTGCACACAATACTCTGAGTGAGGTCTCATGAGAACAGAGCAGAATCTTGCAAGATTTTAAATCATGAACAGAATCTCATGTGCAGCTCTAGGGAGCTGGTTCTTTCTCCATCTGAAATTCATGAACTATTGGAATTCAATCTTTCTGCCTAAGTATTCCTCAAAATAGCACTAGAAGGTAAATCATAGTGTTTGATTGCCTTTTCTGTTTTTTCTAGGATTTTAAGTCTGTCCACTTTGTGAGAGTGTAAGGGAGAGTTTTGTTTAAATAGAATCTTTGCTAATACGTAGTAACAGGTACTGATGCCTTTGACGATGCCCTCTTTTGGTCTTTTGTTTATTTGTTTGTCAGTTTGCTTTGAAATCTGTCTTAGAATATTAATGGTCCTAAATGTCTGTTACAAGTCTTGGCCAATTAACTTACTGCATCATAGTTTTCTTTTTGGAAAGAAATCTAAAGAGCTTAACTGGTAACAAAATTTGCTGAAGCTAGAGTGGGTTTCGTCTCTGCTATTGTTCACTAAACAGCAGGAGTGAATTTCTTCATCGTGTGTGTATGATGTCATCAGATAAGTCTGAGGAGCATAGGAAGGCAGAGCTTGCTGTCAAATTGTGTAGGTTCTTCTGTAATAAACATGTTGCGTTTCTAAAATAGTTCAGCTACCTTGGTGAGGTAGCCTTAAAATTATGCCATTCTCTGCAGGTACTGGTGCAAACACCTCTACACCTTAGTATAAGGATTACTCTGTATAATGCTTTCCTGTAATGGTAGCTTCAAAAGTTGTTCCTAAACCTGACTTTACAATCAGTACAGGCTTAGTAAGTATTTTGGTACTTGGCAGTACCTGAATATCTGAATGCTTTAAATGGTGCATACAACTTAGTTTCTTAATAAGACTATAAAGAACTAGTGTTATGAGGCTTAAGCTCATCCTTTCACTGGTACAATCTGGGCTTTGACAGCTGTCTAAAAACATGGGTTTTGAGCAGCCTTGAAGTGTGGCAATACTTGGTTTTGCCATTTAAGAGTAAGTGTGTCTCTGCAGCAGCTACTTACCTGACAGGCACTTATGAAGCTTAATTTGGGCTCTTCAGGTGTGCTAATTAGACTTTATTAATCTTAAATGTTGTAACTGTGTTATGATGAGCAAGAGAATGTGTGTTTATGCTTTAGAGAAGAAAAAAAAAAGATTGATATTTCTGGTTTGCTCTTGTCCAAATCCATTACTTAAGAAATAAAGATCACTTCCTCAAATTGGAGTAAAAACTACAGACAACTTCTACTAAATCCAGCTGTTACGGACTAGTCAGTGGCTTTTGTTTTTTAATAATCTAGACACCTTCAAGTTAAACTTTCATTTTTGGGTTTTAAGGTTTTTTTTTTCCAAGCCTTGATGTATCTCTGCTGCAGCACACCACTGGGTTTTTTTTTTTTTCTNGGCTTTTGTTTTTTAATAATCTAGACACCTTCAAGTTAAACTTTCATTTTTGGGTTTTAAGGTTTTTTTTTTCCAAGCCTTGATGTATCTCTGCTGCAGCACACCACTGGGTTTTTTTTATTTCTTGAGGATAGAGAATTAAATTTAGGGTAATGTGTCTCAATTTTGAGACCGAAATAGATTAGTTATCAATAGAAAGTGATACGGCAGAAATTCATGAAAGAGTGACCTATCAGTCAGGTGTTAAATCCTTATATCCTGATACTCTACTTTTGGTGGTGCTGATTAGTAATTGCATCATGTTGTCACTTAGCTGTGTGTGAGGAATCATAGAATAGTTAGGGTTGGAAAGGACCTTAAGATCATCTAGGTCCAACACCCCTCCCATAAGCAGGGACACCTGACACTAAACCATGCCATGCAAAGCTTTGTCAACCTGGCCTTGAACACTACCAGGGATGGAGCACTCACAACTTTCTTGGGCAACAACTCCCAGAAGGTTCTGGAATTACAAACTCTTAATTGGTGCGTGCTTGGTTTTTTTTTCTTTTTTTTAAGACTTTTCACATAAGAACTTGAATTACGGCTGTAGTAGTGAACTCAGTTTGTACTGATCTACTCATTTAGTGTTGTATTTAATAGTAGATTATTTAATAATATGACAGGTGTTTATAGTATAATATACAGTATTTATATTGTCTTATCACACTTAAAGTGGAGACATTTCAATGTTATGAAATTCCTCACAAGTGTTTCCATTGACAGGATGACTTCTTGTGATTTACTGTAGTAAATAGTTTGCCAAAGGCAACATTTGTGGGCATTTAATAAAATTTCAGTGATTAGAAAGTTTATTGAGAAATTATAGGGTCTATTACGAATAATGGAGAGCTTGTCAAACAACATAATTTTTCAGCTTGTAGTACGCATTTTATGGTTTCCTAAATAAAGAAAATGTATGGGCACTTAGAGTGCCTGTATCTAGCTGATTCCAAGACAGAATGCATTAGTCTTTTAAATACTGTTTTTTGCCAAAATACAATGGCAGTTTCTGTGGTTCTTCTCTTTGAAGAGTAAGGACCAGTGTAACCCCAGCAACTTTAAATGATGCAGAAACGATTTGTTATACGATGATACATATTTTAGAACAAGATAATTCTATGAGTGTAATGACCAATTTTTTTTTTTTTGTGGTTTTTAATCTTTTACATTTGTAAATTAAAATGGATCAGATAATAATGAGGCTTCAGTATTTTTCCCTCAGTTATAGTAGTGACAGCTCTTTAGTGAACTAGGAGTTCAGAAATAGAGCATCTCATACTTAATTGAGAGAAATATGCACGTGCAAGTAGAAAATGATTCTTGTGCTTATTTTTATACTCTGTGTTTAACAGCTGCATTTTCGATTATGTGTGGCTAATTAGAAGCCTGGCTTAAAGGCAGTACTGCTTCTGGTCTTAAAATGTACATTGGGCTGTTTATCACAAGAAAAAGTTCTGAGTTAATTCTCACTCTGGATTTTTCCCGTGTAGCAGACGGTGTTTTGGTATATGAGTGCTCCATATCTGCCTGGAAAGATGTTGCATTGCCTTCAGTTGTATTTTGGTTACTTAAGCACTCTTTCATAGAATCCTTTTTTTTTTCAGGGGGCTGCAAACACTGTCCTGTAATCACTCTGTTTGGACTGTCAAGCTGTTGGCCTCTTAAAATATACTCTTTATCTGGGGATTTTTTTAAACTATTTTTTGGTAGTAATATGTGCACCCAAATATTTGTTTCAAGAATTTGGAAGAAACTGACTGTGGTCTTCTGCTTGCTGTAGGCAGAAGTGAAGTCTTAAAGTAATTTTGACTGTTTTCTGGTGGGCTCAGTGCTGGTGGACCTACACCAGCTACCTGCTAGTCAAAAGGTCAAGCTCTTGTTCTCTCTCTTGCCTTTTGCATTGTTCTGTGAGGGCTTTGTCTAAGTCATTGAGGCTTCTGCCTTAAGCAGTGGATATATTGTGGCCATTTAAATGGTCTGTAGCTTTCCTTGAGCCAGTTTGGGCTTTGCCAAGAGAGATGTGTGTGCTTTATGCTGCTGTTGGGTTGTGCAGTCTGGATGAGTTACGTCCTCTGTAAGGTGCAAGGACCAGCTTTGTACCATGGTCTGGGTCCAGAACTATCACTCTCAGGGGGAAACTGTGTTGAAGATAAGGTTTTCAGAAAGGGGAACTGAAAATGCTTTCTTGATTTGTACAGATCATGCTTGAAAGGGCAATTGCATTGTCAGGTGCAATAAAAGAGCATTATGTAAGGGGTCTTGAAACATTCCCAAGCTGAAGTAATCAGGACAAGATTCAGTCCAGTTTGCTGACAGTTTGCTTTCTGCATCCTTCCCTATGGTAAATGTGTTAAAATTCACTCTTAACAAAGGAGGTAGTGGCCGTAATGATTAACTGCTAACGTAATAACACTAGCTTTACTTCAGAGTGAAATGTTAAGTCTAATAATTTCATACAAATGAAATATGCATCTTCCAAAAATACCCCACGAGAGTATGTCACTGAGGGTGGTGAAATACATTGTCTTACAGAAAATGTTAAGCAGTATTTTGTTGGCATTCATAAATGTAGTAGAAAGTTCATCATGAAGCATTTTAGATGCTATGAGAAGTAACTTGAATTCTGGTTCAAGCTGTTTAAATAACCCATTTGTTAGTTGTAAATAAACACCCATTAATACAACTTATTTGGCTATTAGTGGAGCCCAGAGTAGTTCAGAAGGCGTGTTGGCTTTATTAGAGTGGGGCATTCGGTTGGTTTTGTTTTGTTTGGTTTTTTTTTTTTTTTTGAGGGGGTTTGTTTCATTTGTTTTTAGCTTAGTCTAAGAAAAACTGGATCTATTCTTCACAATAATTAATGTTTATGTTCTTGGTGCCCANTTTTTGTTTTTTTTTTTTTTTTCGTTTGTTTTGTTTTTTTTTTTTTTTTTGGTTTTTTTTTTTTTTTTGAGGGGGTTTGTTTCATTTGTTTTTAGCTTAGTCTAAGAAAAACTGGATCTATTCTTCACAATAATTAATGTTTATGTTCTTGGTGCCCAGATATACCTAATTCTACACAGGCACTTGAAATGTGCAGTTGCAGAATAATCACATCTAATTTTTTTTTTTTTAAAGACATGTTATGACCTTTTCTTCTTTGGATGAAGAACAAACAAATAACTCAGAAATACTCCAGAAGGGAATAAAAGCACAAAGCCAGACTTAAACATGATTCAAAGTGACGCTGGTAGAACTTCATTTCCACTTTTAGAATCTTGCTTATACAAATGTGCTCTCTCCTGTGCACAGATAGCCCTTGAGTTCAAGGGGGAAACTTGATAAACATGGACAGAATTGGGTCCACAAGCACTAAAATCCTTTTTCACTGAACATAAAATACAGTCTTTCCCAGATGTTCTAGATGTTTTCATTGTCATCTTTTGAATCTGGTTTTGATGCGGATAATTAAAAGATTCATTGCTTACTTAGCAAATAGGGGGGAATAAACGTTTTACAGTGTTTTACTGAGCATGGCCAGATGTCACATTGTCAGGCTGTATTATTTTTCTTTGAGATTAATAATGCTTTGTCTGTCTCCCAGATGTGTGCTGACCACCTGCTAGTTAAATATCTGTCTAGGTCATTGTTCTGTAAAGTCTCTTCACATATATATGCTGTAAGGATATCTCCTGTAAAACGGCTTTGCTCCATTTTATGCTGTGTCTGGTTTTTGGCATTTAGAGCTCCAAGAATTGATCTTTGCAAGTGGAGGAAAAGTCCTTAACTCACTTCTCTGTCTTTGGGCAGTGAGAGGGCTCTTCTGTGCTTTCAGGCCCAGTTTGCAGCGGATGTGAGAGGAGAGGCTGTTTCCCAGTTTGGCCAAAACCTCCATGCCACTGCAGGTGTCAGGATGGAGAGTAATGAATCTGTCTTGTCCACCTCTTAGTCCTGTCAGAGGAAAAGAGAGGTGCAAATTTCTTTTGCTATCCTTTCATCCTCTGTATGGCGTTTCTGGCATCCATTTAGCTTGTGAATAACTGCACCGCTTGTTTCAGATGCTCTTCGCAGGGTCTTGCCAACAGCAGCACTGTGAAATATGCGTGGTTCATGTGAGGTGCCGTGGCTTCCCACTGGGCTCTCAGTGGCAGAGCTGAGTGATAATAACATGGTCTTTTTGTTTTCACTCTGATGTGGTTTAACAAGCCCGTGTGTAACGGTGGAGATTAATTCAGCTTTCCATCTGCTGACTTGGGACAGCATTACAGCACTTTCCATTAGGAAGCTTAGGTTTACTATTACACGATCCAGTAGGATTTATTGTCATTATTTTGTAGGAATAATTTGGCACAGGAAGGCTGTCAGGCTGCTTGGCTTGCTTTGAGAGGCTCTACCCCTTGATAATTAGCGAAGTAAAATATGAATTTAGGAGCCTTTTTGTGCTGTGTAGTCTGATCAGTGTGTTTTGTCTGATTCCTGCAAGGAGAAAGAATGACTGTTTATGGTGATGGTGCTACTGATAAACTGAGTAGGGCTTGAGTCAAGAAGAAGCTAGTACTGTAAATGAGCCACGTTTGCTTAATTTAAGCATTCCATTTTATGGTGCTTTTTTTGGTTAGTGAGGGCTCTTGCTGACCTAAGAGGAAGAAAAACCAGTGGCTGTCCTCAAGTCCATTACTGGGAAAGGGTGCAGCCTTTATTTTTTTGTCTCCTTGCAGAAACTCCAGCTGTTGGTTCTCCTCACTGGGCAGCATGATGGGCTCTTTAGTCTCTTCTGCATGGGATCACCGCAACTGCTGCTGCTGGTTTAGGAAAGGTCTTCCTTTTCCAGCTTCCAACACTCTAAGGTTTCAAGACTTCCTACATCCATGTCCTGATGTCATAGCTTTTTCTTGCAGTATAATTCCCTCCTCAGTGGGAAGGAAGAGGAACAAAAAGTCTCAGCAGGATTTTTGCTGCTCTTAGTGGATGTGTTGGTGTACAGTGGCCTACTCATTTTTAACATACTTTTGAAGTGCTCTGTGCTGGCTGACCAAAAGTCATCATCTTCAGGTGTTTCAGGATGTGGTCTGTTTCAGACCTTCTAAAGAAGATACTTTGTGTTTTATTCCTGGTGATCTACTCAACCCTGTTCTTCTCAAAAATCTCAACTACAGAGGGCAAGAAGGTCGCATGAAAGGGATTTGGCTGTGGCCTGTGTTGTACTGGCAATGGTGCTGTTACAGCTGTCACTCTTCAGGCTCCTGTTCTGGGGGCTCGATCACAGTGTGCTGTCCTGAAAGCAGGAAGTTCTCTGCTTAGCATGAATTTATGGAGGAGAATGTCCAAATATCCCATTCCACAGCGCTGCCTAAAGATGGAATTTTATTTTCAGTACGGTGATATCTGCTGATCTGTGATGCCCCTGCATTAATTAGTTCTGTTTTAATACCATAGTCTAATGTGTTGAGCCTGCCATTGCAATGAAATAAAAAAAGACGGACTGAACGATCCATGTGCAGATCTGAAACGTATGGACAAATCTGTTCACCTCCTTCCATAAAATACTTTCAAATTTGCCCTGGAGATGCAGTGTAAGAGTTAGATGTTTGCTCTCACTGATGAAGCTGGCATTTGTACTTAATATGGTGCAGTTTATTGGATTTGTTAATTAGTTTTAATATGTGATTGAGGCTGCTTCTGGTACCTACAAGGAGATAGGGACTGAAGTTGCCAAAAATCAGTTGTCATTGCAGCTGCTTCCACTTTATGAAGAGATGGAGTGTATTTTTTTCAGTCTCAGATGAGTATATCTATGATGCAGGAACAACACTTGCCGATAAACGCCAACTATTTGCATCCAGTTGAGACACTGTTCAGAAGTCAGTTAAAATTAGTGAAAATTAGTTTCTAAATGTTAAATTAAAATGTGTCCTTTCATTTAATGTCATATTTATCTTGAAGTTTGAGGAAAACCATGAAGTAGTATGTTATTTAGGCTTTAATAAGCATTTACAGCTAATTTTTGGAAAATAGAAATTACTCCATCTGCTCGCTGTTATTTAGAAGTGTGTGATTTCTCAGGTGTCTAGGTGATGGAGCCAAGCTATTTTGGTGCGCACAGGGTAAACTCACATTGACATGTCAGTATGAATTTTCAAGTATACCTTTAGACAGATTTATGCATTCTCAACCCTCAACCTTTCATAAATTGAAATGATCTTTGCCAGATATTAACTTGTGATACTTGAGCTTACTAAAATACAAGTGCTGAAAAGGAATGAAACGTTATTTACGAGATGTGTGGTTACTGAAATTTCAATAAAATAGGAAAATGAAATCATTCTGTTTCAATAGCAGAAGCATTGCATTTTGTGTATTACATGATATTTAACATGGAGAAAACTCCCTTTTGAAGCATTGTTCTATTTTGTTCTTGTCTTTTCAACGTGATGTTTCACAGAGATTCAGTTCTTCTCCCTCCCCCACCCCCAAAAAAAGAAATAAAAAAGTCTGGCTTCAGTGTTCTGGCAAATAATTTTTGGCCAAGCAAAGGCACTGTGCTGCAAATAACTTCTTATGGTATTTCTGGAAACGTTTTAAGAAGGTGAAGCAAAGGGTTGTAAGAGTGAATATTCATCAAAGCAGCAAGCCTATTACATGGTCCATCAGTGCAGTCAGGCACCTTAGCTGGAGTCAGCAAGCAGAGGCCAGCTTGTGTTTCTGTGTTTTGCTGGGTTTTTTGCTGATGTGGGGAGCTTGGGTTTCTGCTGTAGGTGTGAAATATGTCTTTTCATATGTTCAGCAGAAAGTCTATATGAATCCTAATTTGCTAGTACTTTGAAGACTTTATAAGCCTGTGTGAAGCACATGCTTTCTGCTGGGCCTGTTGGTTGCGGTGCATTTCACTGCGAGTATGACAGGTGAAATAATAATTTATATTTTGTCATGTTGAAGGATGTCAATACTTGGTGTAAGCTGGATTCTTTGTCTTTTTATCGCATTGCAAACAAAACAGCAGTGTGTTTTAACTTAAGAGAATTTGCCTTTTGTCTTTTTCCCCAGTAAGGACCAGTGGTCTGTGCTCTCTTCAGAGTGAGATAAAGTGAGGTTTTTTCCTCTGAGCTGGTGGTCTCTGTTGTGAATCACCCATCGGGTGTATTAGATTACTGGCAGGTTTTAGAAGTACTCTGGCTTCTCTGATGGGCTTTCCTCTTGCGTGTTCTGTTCTACAAGTGGTTTTCAAGCATAAGATAGAAGCATTTTGCCTGAGAGGGCATACAAGGTTCTTGCTTCTGGTGGAAGCTCATCTCTGCAAGTAGTCCTGCTGTTCTAGCACACCCAAAGTAAATCTGACCTGCTGTGAGTATGCTGCTACCTACAGTAAGCCCAGATGTATTTGCCTCACTATGTATATAACATGAAAGTAGTGAGGAGATCACATTGAGTTAAAGGAATGTGACTGTGCTACCTGCATGGCTCTAAGGTGACCAGAGCTTTTGACATATATCTCCCTAGACCTTCCCCTCTTAGGTGGTCTTTGTAGAAGCCTGGATGACTTACATAAAGAAAGTGTCAAGTTTTATTAGGAGGAAAGACATTTCATGGATTGGAAAAAAAAAATTAAAAAAAGTAAGACAGGAGTAACAGAGGAGGACTGTGCATAGCCTTGTTTAAATGTGTCCTGACAAGGAGAGCCCATATTGCTGGGCTTAGCTGTTGTAGCAGGAAACTGCATGGTTCCATCTGATTTTGGGGGAAGTTTTTTCCGTTTTACAGTTCTGGAAGAAATGCTGTGTGTCATAAACATTGTCAGCATAGGGCAGTGTACTGGGTTTGCATGGCAAGGTTTTGGTTGCGGTGGGGCTACACCAGGCGCAATCTTTTCCTAAAGGGCTGCACCCATGGAAAGGACCCACGCTTGAAGCAGTCTGTTCCTGAAGGGCTGCACCCATGGAAGGGACCCACACTGGAGCAGTCTGTTCCTGAAGGGCTGCACCCATGGAAGGGACCCATGCTGGAGCAGTTCATGAAGAACTGCAGCACATGGGAAGGACTTACATTGAAGAAGTTGGAGGAGGACTGTGCTGTGGGAGGGTCCGCACACTGGAGCTGGGGAAGAGTGTGAGCAGTCCTCCCCTGAGGAGGAAGAAGCAGCAGAGACAGCACAAGATGAACTGACCACAAGCTCCATGTTCCCCCGAGCCACTGGGAGGGAGGAGGTAGAGAAAATCAGGAATAAAGTTGAGCCTAGGATAAAGAGAGAGGTGGGGGAAAGGTGTTATTTAAGATTTGTTTATTCCTTATTATCCTACTCTGATTTTATTGATGATAAATTAAACTGACTTCTCCAAATGGAGTCTGTTTTGCCCGTGATAGAATTGGTGAGTGATCTCTACCTGCCCTTAGCTCGTGAGCCTTTTGTTATATTTTCTCTCCTCTGTCCAGCTGAGGAGGGCAGTGGTAGACAGGCTTTGGTGGCCACCTGGCATGTAGCCAGGGTCAACTCTCCACGGGTATTAATGAATAATAGATCATTGCTAAGTGTGTGCTAGTAGAGCTGGATTAGCACAGACAAGATATTAGGAGGGTAAGTAAGGAACAAACTTTTAAATCTACTGTAAAATAATTTATTGTGTTTTGGTTTTTACTGGGTAGTTTGTTTCCATCTGTATATGATCTTTCATTGTTCAAGTGAAAGACCTAATGGAAGAGTGACTGTATACATACTGCCTAATGATCTTAGACACTTCAGTTTAATTGCGGGTGTTCTATTTACTTTGTAAATACTTTTAAAATCAGAAAAAAAATTGCATTACACATTATGGGGAAAGAGAAGTTTGCATGTTCAGATGTTCATATAATGTTCAGGTGTTTAAAAACCAGCATAAAAATACTAAAATACCTTTTGAAATGGCTGGTTCAATGACGAGCTTTATCAGCTGGTATGTGTGCTGTGTGTAGGCTGGTTCCATTGTGAAATTCAGAAAAAATACTCCTTATTTGCCAGTGATTTCCGTGTTCAGTGAGACCTTGTGGCAAATAAACCTGAGGAGCACTGCAATATGGGGATCATCAAGGCTAACATTTTTGCTGTGTGCTTAACCCCTCTGTTTGCTGCTTTAATTGAAGTCTATTGAAATGATCATGGCTAAAGGAATGCCACGATATAATTAGAAAAATTATGTTGTGTTATTTTAAGGTTAATTTCACAATGACCGTTAAGTCATAAAGCCAGTATGAAATCCTGTGAATTGGGTGATAATGATAAAATAGTTTCTCCTTTCTCTTTACTCATATAATGAAAGGGAAAAAAAGAAGGTACATATTCTTTTATAGCTGTCCGGAACACTTTATATATGGCTTTACTTTAAGTGAAGAATTATGTCTATTTTGATTTTTAGTGCCTAGACATCAATGAGAAATGAAACAGGCTGACAGCTTTTTTTCTTCTTTCTTCTTTAAATGAGTGTTAAATGGTAGTACACTAGAAAATCTTCCTACCACCCCCAAGAAGAAGATTACCCCTGACCTCACTGAGTGAATGCTACTGGAATGACTGTACAATGTGAACTTTGCTGAGAAGTATTAGATAAATTGTTCTTTATGAGGCAGAGGAGGGGTTAGAGAAGGTCAGGATTCCTTTTATCTAGTGTGTAGGGTAAGCCATGCTACATGTGGAAAATACGTGGCTGAAAAATATGGAGATGTTTGAGCTTGGTAAGGATACTTGTCACTGCTTATGTTGTATTGTAGTGTTACATTCAAAGTTTATTGGACTAATGAATTCAAGCTGTTGCTTCCAGTTACGTTTTGACAGGGTTTGTATGACCTCCTCTCTGCCTTATGAGTTATGAGCAAAATTATCAGCGATCATAGAGAATAAATAAACTTTAGGACTAAAATTCAGGTAGTTCATTTCTCTAAATCTGAACTAATAGAAGCATATGCAATTTTATGGGAGTATTTGAATAGAACATGCCATGCATATTTTAGCTGATTTATGGCTAAATATGCGCACATGGAGGGGAAAAATAAGGAGATTGTTTATCCTGCCTATGAAGACTGTATATGTTTCTTAAAAAAGAAAGGGGGGAACCCCAAACCCAACATTCTCCTCCCTTCAAATTATTTTCTTTCTTTGCTAAACTGTGGTATTTCTTGAGCATGTTGGGCTTTGCTTTGTGTATTATTCATGCTGTTGCTGTGCCTAGGGCTTCACTAAAGCTACTAAATAAATGCATCGGCTAGCTTGCACAAGAAATCAGTTCAACTGGAAGGGTAATTCTGAATTTCATCAAGGAATGCTTGGAAAAGGACTTAAGCAAACTGGAATACCTATATGCCTAAGAATTGTAAATTTGCAGATGGTGATAAAACTTCCAATATAAAGTTGTTGCTTCCTCCAGTGTAATGAATTGTCCTGCATTCGGACCTCTGTTCCCTTAATGTGAGATGAGAAGCAAAAGCAGCAAAGTACATAGGCTGCAAGCTGTGAATGCAGTAGGAGTCAGCTTTGTGTGGGATTGTGGAAGCCTCTGCTCTTGTGCCTGGCTGATATTTCTCTGGAACAAAATAATGGACGTTAAAATATTAAGACTCCTCACCCCTTATAAAAAAAGGGTGATCAACTTCTTTGTATGAGGCATAAGTAACTGGTGAAAAAAACTTGTGTAAAAATTTGATTTGGAGTGCAAAAAGATTACCAGGCCTTAAAAACTCTAAGTACAAGAAAATGTTTTCTTAGATGGGATTAAACCAGAAAATATGTCCTAATACTTTAGGGTGCCTGCTAAGCACAAAGGGATTAGAAAGAAACTCTGTAAAAGGCTATTTGTTGCGTGCTCACTTAGAACGGGTTTTATTTTTTCAGAAGATATCCTCCCGTAGTCTCCTGTACTAGCCATGTAGTGAAGTGTAGTGGGAATAAATCAGTAGGGTCTGATCCCTCCTATTGCCTGTGTAGAAGAGTGCAGTACCAGTCTGAAAGGTGATCTCGTTAGGAAACTTACGTGCGTGGAAGAACCAGGAGGGTTAAATTGCAGGAAAGAGGCTATAGGAATGAACAGGTGTACATGAAGCTTTTCCTGAGACCCAGGTAAAGAGGCAGAGGACAGAGATGAAGTCCTGATGATCCTCAAGATGAAAAAACTGATCCCTGGCAGCCCCTGATGGCTGCAGAAAGCCCACCCAGAGCTGCCCATGGCTGCTATCCTGACAGAAGGAGGACTCATCCTGGGATCTTCTAGGCTTCCAAATCATCATGGGGGGCCCTGGATGCATTCCAGTGATACACTGACCCTGTAGCCTCACTGCTGCTCAGACCTATGTGTTTTGAATTTGGTGGTGAGTATTTAGGACAAAGGTGAGAGTGTGTGAGCAAAGACAGCTTGTTTAAAAACAAAGTCACCTTCCTTTCCTGTAAAGATTTGATACAGTAACACTGAGGTAGGAAATGTTGTTGCACTACATGCAAACAGCAATGAGCATCTGTTTGCCAGTGAACCATTGCATGTATTTCTCCTTACGTAACTAAAGCTTATGGGAGTCCTACAGGGTCTCTGTGGGGCGTTGCGTAAGTTCTCCACAAATATCCCATCTGTGAGCAGTTAAATACTGGAAAAACATTTAATCTAAACCAAACCAGAAAAATACAAAGAGAGAAACTTAGTCATCAAGATGACGTTATGCTTCCTCAGTGCTTCGGTCCTGGGGTGCTGCTTGTGTGGGTCATGCTTCATGGTTGGCTTGGCTGGGGTGTGAGGAGGTGGTAGGGGCTTACTGGTCTGTGTCTCCCTGCAGGAGACCCTTATGCAGTAGGTATTGGGTCAAAGCAGTAGCAGAAGTTGTTCATGCTTTTGTTTTAAATGAGAGAAGGAGAAGGTTTTGCTATATTTTCCTTTTGTATTTTAGAAAAAAAAGCTTTGAATGGCTTGTGGGATTTACAGGATTGCATTCTTTCTGTTTGAATAGTTGTTTCTTTAAAAATTGAGGCTGGAGGTAAATGATAAACAGTCTTGTGTATTTCACAGTCATCTGTGATCTGCTGAGTATGTAACTGTTAATTTCTTGCTCTGTTTTTTTCCATGGGTCAGATGGATTAATAGGGGAAAAAAATGAGTGGTTTGACTTGTGTGCCCTTCCATGGTACTAATTATAACTACTTTTCATGTGTCATAGAGTCATTGCCTCTGTTACTGCTTGCCATTGGGCTTCAGGAAGCCTTTTTAATTTGTATTTATTTATTTATTTTTTAACTTGGGCTATCATCAGGTTCTTTCATCTGCGTGCTCCAGCTCATATGAAAATGTTCTGCTAAAACAAGGTGTAGTTGGTTGTTTATACTGTGGACGTGTAGTAGCAGAAGTTTCATAAGTCTGCCCAGAGGTTGTTCCACCTGAGTTTGTTTTCCTTGAGCAGTTGTAAAGACTTTGCAGACCTGGTGTGAGAAATTAATGCATTCCTTTAGAATCATAGAATCAACTAGGTTATAGACTTGTGTACATCTAAGGGGAGGAGGAGATCACTAACCATTTCTTCCTGAATTATGGGACTTCAGTCAGCTCCCTGTCTCTGCCATCCAACTCGGGGTGATGAGGGTGGCTCATGTGGCTATTTAAAGACTGAATACAAAGGCAGCATTAAGTACCTCTGCTTTTTCTTCATCCTCAGTTCCTAGGCTTCCTCAAGTATCCAGTAGAGGACGGAGGTTCTCCTTGGCCCTCCTTTTATTACTAATACATTTGTAAAAGTACTTTTTATTATCTTTCATGGCAGTGGCCAGACTTAATTGTATCTATGCCTTTGCCTTTCTAACTGTCTCTCTACATAACCTAATAACATCCTTGTACTTCTCATGGGGTGGCAGTCCCTTCTGCCGTGGGTGATGAATTCTCTTTTTTTCTTTTTTTTTTTTTTTTTTTCCCCTGAATTCAAGCAATATTTCCCTCTTCAGCCAGGCTGGTTTCTTCCCCCTGATTCGATTTTTGGGATATAGGACTGCTTGCTCCTGTGCCTTAAGGGTTTCATTCTTGAAGAGTGTCCAGCATTCCTGGACCCCTTTGTCCTTTAGTAATGTTTCCCAAGGAACTCTGCCAATCAGCATCTTAAAAAGGTGTAAGTCAGCCCTCTGGAAGTCTAAGGTGAAGGTTTTGCTGACCTTCTTCCTGACTTCTCCAAAAACTGAAAATTCCATCATTACGTGATCACGTTGCCCAAGACAGTCATCGCATCACCCACCAGTCCTTCCCTGTTTGTGAACAGCAAATCCAGCCAGGCACCTCCTGTAGTTGGCTCACTGACCAGATGGGTTAGGAAATTATCTTCCACACCTTCCAAGAACCTCCTAGATTGTTTCTTCTTTGCTGTGTTGTACTTCCAGCAGACACTTGATAGGCTGAAGTCCCCCATGAGGAAAAGGGCAGGCGATCATGGAACTACTCCCAGTTGTTTGAAGAATGCTTCATCTGTAACAGACTTCTTGCTTGGTTGGCCTTTCACCTCATCTTCACCCACAAACATTCAGCCTTCTCACTCACAACACTGAGCTCAAGGCAGTCAGTGCACTCCCTGATCTGTAATGCACCTCAGAGGTGAAAGGTGTGGTATGTGCACTGTTCCCCCAAACTGTTGAACTGTGTAATGTGGATGTAAACTTTGGCATAGTGAAGAAATCTGAGAGATTGGACACTGTCATATAGATGCAGTACTGGAAAAGTTGATCCATTGGGATGCCTGTGTAAGCCTTGCTTTGCATAGGCAGAATATCGTTTGCATCATAGATCAGTCTGAATGAATAGAATTTACTGAAGCAAAGAGGTAGTGGAAAATTTTTCTGTTTACATGAATTGATACTGATTTGATGTAAAGAAATTAACTTGAAAATTTGATTCCAGATAATTCCCTAAAAATGTAATTTTACCAGCAGTAAACTGATCATTTATTAGTCTGAGTCTAGTCTGTTATTCTTGGTGCAGGGGCACAGACTTGAAACTTTATTCAGTAGGAGAGAGATCTGTTTAAATGATTGTATTGGAAGTATATCCTAACAATGCTGAATAAATTCAGTTGTCTGAAAGATCTCTTTCAGGTTACTATGGATAATCCATTTAAGAATTTTTTTTTTGTGAATATGTAAAGATTACAAGGTAAATGAATAATTAGCACAGTAGCAACCATATAAAGTCTAAGCTTTTACTTAATTTCATTGGTTGTTCTTTTGAGTATTTCTATTTCTTGCCACAATTTAGTAATATATTTTCTTTATTTTTAAATACCATTCTGTATAACATGCAGTTATTCTACAGGGATTCTGAAAGAAACTGTCTGTTATTTTGGTCAGATCCTAAGGGAGGATAGGGGGAGACAAAGCAGAACTAGTGTTAAGTTGATCTATCACTCTTCATTTGAACAGAAAAAGTTGCTGTTCAAATTGTTTCCAATACTAAGAGAACTCATGTTGCAGAGTTAAATGAACAAACTGAATGAGCAGTAAGCTCTGGCAAACCTGTAAGGGTATTAATAAATGAGATCGTATTTAAAACCTTAACCTGGAAACAAAACATATACCTTCTGCGTTGGTTGTATTTAGTGCTGTTTCTTGGTTTGTCTTTTTCACTTGCTTTGATACACTGAAAGTTTTCCTAGGAGACTGGCCAATCTGCTGGTGACATTCAGGGGTGGCACAGAATTACCAGTTTATTTCTTTGTTGTAAAGGCTGGAATATATTTATTTCAAAATATACCTGAAAGGCTTAATTCCATTGACTAAGCGTTTTTTTTTCTTGAGGACCATGCTAATGACATATTTGTCACTACTAGTCAAGCAAGATCAATGTCCCTCCTAACTTTTATTTTTGCATGATGGAAATGTTGTCACTTCCTGCATCTTAAGTACTTCTTGCTGAAAAATGAGCTTTATTTAGCACAAGTCACTATTTTTTGTATCTCAAAGAATTGGAATATTCTTTCAATATAATTACTGTAAAACATTTCTATAAGAAGTTAAGATAAAGAGTTTTCTGTTTGTGAGTCCTGTTTCTGTTTTTCTTCAGAGACTATTGGAGGATAAAGATGCTAAACTTTTGCTTATTTTTATTGCTAAAAAAAATTATCTTCCTGTAATAAAAATAAGTTTAATAAATAAATTTGATAATGAAGATCCAAACTAAGGAGTATGATACCTGCACAAAGAATAAGAATAATGTGTTGCGTTGCTTCATCAGCACATTTTTTCTCCTGAAATGTTTACATTTCAGAAATTATAAATTCATAACCTCATCTTAAAATAAAAGTACAAATAACTATAAGATAGGGCCATCAGGTAATTATTAAATATGGTGGTCCATAGAAAAATCATTCAACATGCATATGGCATGGAAACAACATTGATTTATGCTTTATAACCCTCAGCTACTGATGAAATGTTATCTTTCAGCAGTGACAAAGGCTTGCTTCTTTCCTCACAGGTTTAGAAAAAAAAGTTTTTTACTTTGAAGGCAAAATTAAAAGCTTTTTGATATTCAACAGTCACGAAACTTTACAATTTTGGTAGAAGATAACATTGTTCAGGTAGATGCTAATGCAGGTACTTTGTTTTCCTTTGGAAAACTACTGTATATTACAGAACTTGGTTTATAAAAAGTTACTAACTCAAGAGTTTCACAATTCTGCTTTCTCCCCCTGAGAAGAATAATATATGCCTTTAAATTGTGACTATACTTAAGCTCCCAGTCTCTATAGATGCTGTAACATTATTTTATCTGAGGGAGGTGAGGAATGATGGTTACAAGGATGGCCTTAGATGGTGAAGGAAGTGCTGAAGAGAATGTAGATCTGTGCCCAGTACAGAATGGGGAAGCTTTTCTATAAGTGGACTTGTGACTCTGTACTGAATGATACTGAGAAAAACCTGACTATGAGAAAAATGGCTTACTGTGAGGTGATGTTTAGCAAATTATGTACACAATTAGTTCCAAATCTTGTGGAAAACATC
The DNA here is from genome assembly GCA_002631895.1 of Agapornis roseicollis. Taxonomy (NCBI): domain Eukaryota; kingdom Metazoa; phylum Chordata; class Aves; order Psittaciformes; family Psittacidae; genus Agapornis; species Agapornis roseicollis. Next base: position 73,306 of record NDXB01017356.1, on the reverse strand, counting down.
CTGTGCAGCCAGACTTCAGTTTTTTATTTGATATGGCTGTGTTAAGGTTTGATTTTAATTAATCTAGCTTAACTAAACGTTTTTGTTTTCTTTATTGTTATTACTTTTGCTAGAGCTGTAACATGTAAGCCCAGATACATCAAAATGTTAAGAAATGTAAAATAATTTTGGGTTTGGACAATAAATATTTCTCCACAAACAGGAGTGTGGTTCTTGGCCTTACTTTGGCCAGACAGGAACAGCTTTGGAAATTTTTTCATGGTTTTGGTTTTGTTGTTTTTTTATTTTTTTTTGGCCAGAGCTGTATGTCAGCTACTAGTTAAAATAAATCCTGTCTTTTTGAGGTTTTGAATGTGTAAATCTATCTGTTTGTGACATTTGCGGTGTTATGAAGCTCTGTATGTCTGATGTATTTGAAGAGGTGGAAAGCTGTACTGGCGTTTAAATGAAATAAATAAACTGGCGGTTTTTTTCCATTTGTTCTTTAATGCCGTGTTGCAAAACATTGAGCTCTGTTTAGGCTCTTTTAATGCTGTGAATGTTTCAGGTTTTAATAATCTCTCAAACCTTTTTGCATATAATCTTTTTCTCTGACACTGTAAATCTGGCAAATTTAAGGTAATTTAATTTTAAAACAATCCAAATGTTTGTAAATTGCTTGGAACACAGTTGGTATTTAAAAAGAAAAAAAAAAAAGCAATTATCTTTTCATTTACTATCCAAAATAAACAACAAATGCTAAGGAATTATTCTGATTCCTCTATTTGGCTATTTTGAGGTAATTGACAAAATGTAATTTATCAAGGTCTTAACTCTACAAACATTTTATATTTAAAAATGGTTTGATACCCTTGAATGGAAAGGCATGGCTGTCTCTATGAATGATACACATTACCTGAAACAGAACAGCTTTTGTGCTATTCAGCATTGCTGATTTATGTCATGCCGACTAATTAGAGTCATTGAGCCTGGCTTCAATGGGACTTTGAAGTGGTTCTTAACTGGGCAGGGTGCCTCAATTACTGAGATGCTGAATGTATGGTATATCAACATGGCTCACTAAATAATATATTTAGCTGGTGTTGGAGAACCTTTAGAGCACAATCAAAAAAAAAAAAAAATCTATTATACACAATAGTCCTATATTTCTTGCGAGGTAATTGAAACTTACTCTGCTCTTGAATTCCCCACTCATCAATTATGAAGCATCTATCCAAGATGGGGAATCTGGCANGGGGTTGGGGAACCTTTAGAACACAATCAAAAAAAAAAAAAAATCTATTATACACAATAGTCCTATATTTCTTGCGAGGTAATTGAAACTTACTCTGCTCTTGAATTCCCCACTCATCAATTATGAAGCATCTATCCAAGATGGGGAATCTGGCAGATCAAGGCACAAGAGATTTATGCAGACATGGTCCTATCTCATATAACAGGATTTAAATCCATGAACCAGTCAGCACTAGAGGAACTGGAGAAGTGATTGCTACATCTCTGGGTAGATCCCTACTTGAACAACTTAAAAGTTTAAAACCAAAAAAAAACCACCAACCCAAAATAAGTAACAAAAACTCCAACACCCCAAAATAACAATCAGAAATACCTCATGACCAAAACCAATGGTAGGCAAAGTATGGTTTACCCTATACAAGAGACATGACGGGAGCTGATGTGTCTTAGAAGACAAATATCTCCTTGCATTTTGTGGATGCCAAGTGGAGGGAGTCTGCTGTTATCATACTGAGGCTGCTAAAAATGTTACTTTTCTTGGTGAGTGCCAGAATTTACAGTGGATTAAAAATATGTATTATGCCTGCTATTAATTGCAGTTCATGTTGTACAAATGTTCTGTTGCTTCAAGTACAGGGATTTTAGAAGGATGTATACTACCACTGTCAAGTAGTGTATGCCTGTCCCCATTTGCCAGTCAAACTCAGTCATAGAGAATATTAAAGACTAACTGTAGTTGTAATGAACATTTTCCTTAGTGAAAACTGAGGCTGACAGAAATTGCTCAGCTTTGACAGGCTAGCCTAGCTGGCTGAGAAGAGTACCTCTGGGCTTAATCTTGGGTAGAAAGTATGTCTTTCCATTGTGTAAGTGTATGAATACAGAACAGGTGCTTATGCTGCTAATTTTGGGGGAAGAGACGCAAAAAATTAGGATGTTATGTTCCAATATCTTTGAAAATAAGTGACCGTAAAAGCGACCAATAAAAGCATGCCTGCATTGAATTGACAGTGTAAAATCTTTGTTTTATTAAGTTGTGTTTGTCAATAAACTATTGTGTTTGTATTTCTCCCAGCTCAGGAAGTTTCTGTGAATTTTAGTACCATAATCAGATTTTAGCTTCTGAAATACTTGGTTTTTACAAGTAGTTCAATGCATATTTCTTTAAAATTGATAGAGCTTTTCTCTTCAGGGTGCTAGTTTTATTAATCTTTGGATATTTTCAAGTTTATTACAGCAGTCTCAAGTATGGTGCTGTATTTCTTAGAATGGCTCTTTAAAAGGTATCAGGTCTGTTTGCTGAGATTGGGGAGTATTTTTCTCTTGGTCTGCAGGCGAAGTGTATGTGAAGACTAAACCATAGCTTCCTACCTGCCCTCCCAGAAGCTGACTTGTTGCCCTTAGGCTTGTCTCGCTGCTTTATAGGTACTCCCATATGGGTTAAAGAATAACTGTGTTTTCGTGGCATGCACAGTAACCAAAGTATGAGGAATGTCATGGCAGTGGGCTGAGTTCCCCACCTGGTCAGAGAGACCTGTCCGAAGCAGCTGTCTGCTAGGTAATTCCAGAAATGCTGCAATTTGGTTTTGTAGCATGATTTTGTAAAACATTTGCAGTCTTGGCAACATGTGGGCAAACCCAGTTGTTCAGTCTCAGTTGGCACAGCAGAGAGGTATATACTGTTGTAATACAATGCACGTGTATGTCTTCAATTAAATGAGACATATCAACCCTTCTACAAGCATCTGTAGCATCTGTGTAACAACTGTATCCAGAAAAGAGGAAATAATGAAACTAATGCTTGTATTTTCCAGTCTCTCTACTGAGAACTCATGAGCAGAATGAATCAATTTACCTCTCCACTGGAGAACATGATCTGTTGGTTTCAGTATTGTTTTTTTTCAGTCTTTTAAAGAAAACCTGGAGGTAGATAACCACTATATTTAGTATCTGGTCATGTGGGTAAGCATGCTTAACTTTTCAAAGCAATTCTTGCAAATCAGGCTGAAGTGGGTGGTAGTGGAGTGGAGATTTCTTATGGAAGAGGGTTTTGGCTGGGCAAGTGGACATTTTCTTGATCTGACAATTGGAGTAGTTCCCTGTAAAAGGGAACTACCCTTTACTTAGCCTTCTTCTGGAAGGAAGGTTAGGTGTGTCTGTGCTACTGTGTTGAGGGGCAGAGGGAATTAATGGCATTAATGGATTTACAGAAGTTCGTAATAGTTCATTAGTAGTAGTCTCGTGAAGTAAGCTGTATTTTAAACTCTTTTGCTGTGGTAAAGATGATCCTCCTACAACACTTAGACACAACTTCATTATAATGGCAAGTATTAATGCTTAATTGGTGCTATCTAATGAATAGATTATAAAAGAATGTCTTGTAATAGACTTCAGGATGTCATCAGTACAATTTCTTAAATAAATAGATTTTTGTAAATACAGGTGGTATGAGGTCAAATGTTCTATGAAAAACTCTAACTGCTTTTTTGTTTTCTTTAGTTTAATACTTACGTTTAAAACTAGTATCATGGCTTAAAAATTACCCTGATTTTAAATATGGAAGTAACTTCAGAGGATGTGAAGTGGGTAACTTTTAGTGATAAATTTTAGCTTTCAAAGAAAGATAAGAATTGTGTACACATAAAATGTATTCAGTGATTGATTACTAAAAGGTAAATACTGAAACACCTAGATTTAAAGATTATTTTTGCTTTTAAACCTTTAGGGATATGGGGAATGTCCTTATTTTTCTGTGGGTGCTAATTTCTTGTATTTAAGAGAAATAAAGCCTTTCTCTTCTGTTTCATTCTCTGCTGTTACAAAATTCTTGGTCTTTTTCTGTCATCTCTTTGTTTCCTCTACTAAACAGTGGATTGTGTTAACATTTGAGCCTTTGTTTGGATAAGTAGATGGTTTATCTTGTAAATGGTAGAGAGACTGATAGTCTCTGTAGCTTATTTGTTGTTGCTAAAGAGAAAGATGTTTTGCACTTGGTTGTGTCTCTGTTTCACTGCTGCTTTCTTAAGGGTTAAATCACTTGGGCCAATATTTTCTCTGCACTCCTGCAAGTTGCAGAAATGAGATTCTCTTTTGGCCAGAATCCTCTCAATGTCGATACATTGACTCCTCATTGGAGAAACAGATTTAGTTTAGTTGTTACTCAAAAGTACAGCAAGAAGACTTTCTCCTCAGCATTTTTCCTTTTATTTCTGCACCTGTTGGAGCTGCTTCACCCTTTCATCTTGAAGGAAGAGAAGGGTGCATTCTTACTGGTCTTATCTGCAGGCAGAAGAGCAAATGTAATGGTTGTGCAAAACTAAAATTTGGTGTTACACAAAGAATGCACAAAAGAGTGCTTTGTCAGTGATACAGACAGTGGGATTGAGTGCACCCTCAGCAAGTTTGCCGATGACACCAGGCTGTGTGGTTCGGTGGATACGCTGGAGGGAAGAAATGCCATCCAGAGGGACCTCGACACACTTGTGAGGTGGGCTGATGCCAACCTCATGAAGTTAAACCATGCCAAGTGCAAGGTCCTACACCTGGGTCAGAGCAGTCCCAGGCACAGCTCCAGGCTGGGCAAAGAGAGATTCAGAGCAGCCCTGCAGAGAAGGACTTGGGGGAGGTGGTTGATGAGAACATGAACATGAGCCGACTGCAGTGTGCGCTTGCAGCCTAGAAAGCCAACCGTATCCTGGGCTGCATCAAAAGAAGCGTGACCAGCAGGTCAAAGGAGGTGATCCTGCCCCTCTACTCTGCACTGGTGAGACCTCACCTGCAGCATTGTGTGCAGTTGTGGTGTCCTCAACATAAAAAGGACATGGAGCTGTTGAAACAAGTCCGGAGGAGGGCCATGAGGATGATGAGGGGACTGGAGCATCTCCCATACAAAGACAGGCTGAGAAAGCTGGGGCTGTTTAGCTTGGAGAAGAGAAGACTGTGTGGAGACCTCCTAGCAGCCCTCCTGTATCTGAAGGAGGGCCTATAAGAATGCTGTGGAGGGTCTCTTCATTAGGGACTGTAGTGACAGAACAAGGGGTAATGGGTTCAAATTTAAACAGGAGAGGTTTAGATTGGATATAAGGAGGAAGTTCTTTCCTGTGAGNGGACTGTAGTGACAGAACAAGGGGTAATGGGTTCAAATTTAAACAGGAGAGGTTTAGATTGGATATAAGGAGGAAATTCTTTCCTGTGAGGATGGTGAGGCACTGGAATGGGTTGCCCAAGGAAGTTGTGAGTGCTCCATCCCTGGCAGTGTTCAAGGCCAGGCTAGACGAAGCTTTGGGTGGCATGGTTTAGTGTGAGGTGTCCCAGCTTATGGCAGGGGGGTTGAAACTATATGATCTTAGAATCATAGAATAATCAGGGTTGGAAAGGTCCTTTCCAATCCTAAGTATTCTATGTGTCCTTAATAGGTCTGGGAGGTAATTCTCCATCCAGACAGATCTCCTTGAGTAACGTCTGTGCAGCTTTATTCAAACTTTTCTTCTGTTTGTGAGTCTGGTAAATAGACCAGTGCACACAGCCCTGATGCAAATGAATGAGAAGTGGGTGTCCAGAATATGTGGTGATTAAGATCCGAAGTCCCACCCTCCATTTAGTATTATGATACTGAGTTTGTTTGTTAAGTATAAGACATGCTTGTCTCCTGTGAGAAGAGGTTTTGCTACAGTTGCAGAGCTGTTGGTTGATCATGCCCTGAGGAACCTGGTGTGCCACTGGCTTCACAACTAACACAAGCTGTGCTGCGTGCTGATGTTTACATTTTCCTTCAGAAATCGTGGCCCTGACTTGGTCAAAAATGCTGTAGTTACTGTAGGTCTGTTGGATGTGTCAAGGTACAGTGACATTGCTAGATCCAAACATGAAAGCTGATGGTGTGTGGTTTAGTTGTTCATGGCATGGGGAGAGAGCAGCTGAGATGAGTGCTTTAAGTACGTGGGATGAGATGACCTTTATTGCCTTTTCTCTGAGGGGACTCCTTCGTAACCTGGTTTTCATTGCTTTTGCCTTCCTTGGGTATTTTATTTCTGGTTTTGGCTAACCATAAATGGTAGTTCGTGTACAGAACAGATCCTGCTGACTGCGACTGCTTTGTATTTCTGCTGAGACCTTGCTGGAGTTTATAGTCAGCATTTTTATTGTAGCGGAATTAATGTTTTATTGCTGCTTAATGTACAGGAAGTAACTCCTGTGGCAGAGTTGCTTGTTACTTGCCACTTCTTAAAATCATTTTTTTTTCTTCAGCTCCCTCTGTAACTCCCTGTAGAGAATGGTGCTTGTTCTCTGCAGTTGTAAGTGGATTGTGAAACTTCCCACCCTGAGCTGTATTTCCTTCACATTTGTTTTGTGGCAAATGTTTTAGGTTGCCTGGCATCTTCCCCAGACCAATTAACATTAAAATCTGTCAAGAACAGTTCAAGCAAAAGAACCTAGCCTCTAATGTGTCAGACTACAGTGAGCAATGGCGTTTTTGACAAAATTTAAGACAAGCATCTTTACTGTTTAAATTATTATTCCATTTAGCTGGGATTTTCTTCTGCACTGTGTACTGTCTGTCTGGCAAATATATTCCCTAAACATAAATAAAATGCTCAAGTACAGTCTCTGTTCCAAACATCTCAGAGTCTATAATCTCCCCAATCAAATACTTGTCAGATCCAGAATCATTTTTCTGTAATCTCCTTTTCCTTAGTCCCATGAACAGCTGAATTACTCTGCCATCGCTGTAGGAAGAACAGGGAGGGTTGCTCTGTGGTGAGGGAGGGTTTTTTTTAATGCCTGCAACTTCTTGTTCTGTCTTGAATCATCAAGTTGAGCCATTCTCCAGTGCTTCAGGCATGATTATGGAAGCTGAACTGAGAAAGTGACTTACATGTTTTTCTGCTGTACTTAAATGTTGTTAAGGCATAAAGATAAGGAGAAATTTTAATTCATTTTTTTGCAATAGCAATTGATTTTGTGGTAGTGCCTAGAAAGTCTAGTCAAGGGCAGTGTTACAGACTTGTAAGAAAAAGCATAGCCTCTCCTGTGGAGCTGAACTGTGAAAATTTCTTATCAGAGGTGGGCAAGAGAGGAGCAAATTTGTTTCAAGTTTAGTAGGCTAAAATAGGGTCTTGCAGCATTTCCTAGCAGTAGTGAAACCTAGCAGCATCCTGGGCTGTGTTAGACACTATGGTGTTGGAAGTGTTTATTTCTCCTTTTTTTCTTTTTTGGCACTCATTGGAGCACCTCTGTTGAGGTTTGGAAATATAAATGAAGAAAAATAATCAACTGAGAGCTGTTGAACAGGATTCTGCCATAGACTTGGGAAGAGTATCTGTGAGAAAATGCCTCCATGAACTGCTCCATCCTGGTTCAAGGAGTAGTCTGTTACCTAAATGTGAATTGTATCAACTCAAAATTTGCCAGACTTGCAAACCTTAGAATTACACACTGTCACGCTCTGACAGCTGATGGGTGATCAATTAACGCTGATGGTTTCAGAGCCTGGAACTATCACAAAGGCATGAAATCAAAAGGACGTTTTTTACTGAGAGGCACAGAGGCAGTTTCCACCTTGCTGCTGGTTTTGTTGATGTAGCAGTAGTTCAGCATTCCTTCTGGCAAAAAAAAGTGTTTTATCATTGGATCTCTCCCATAAAATTTGCATCCTGTTGTAAGGTTATTTTTCTTTGGTTAAAAAAAAAAAAAAAAGGTACTTTGAAGATGTTGGTAAACACGTAGAGGTGTATTAGTTCGGTAACTTTATGATACTTTGATGTAATAAGGTCAGAAGGAAACTATTTCAGACTGCAGAAAGTTACACTTGGATTGTTTTATCCTTTCAACAACACATCAAGCACAAGTAATGTCTGCATTCAAATTATTTAGTGTTTAATAGTGTTGAAGTTCCAGTCTCTTACTGGACCATCTGAGTAGGCAGCTGAAGTCCAAATGCCAAGAAAGTGGCCTTTTTAAATAAGCCAGATTTTGTCCAGTGTGGTTGGTTGCAATGTGCAGTACTCTACGGAAGAATACCCGGCACAGAATCAAGGGGATGTAACTTAACATTAGTTAACATCAGTTTGAATGCTGCAAGGGAGCATAGGGTATGATGGTACTGTAACAAATGTATTCACTGTAACTTTTTTGCAATGTGTGTGGGATTCTTAACCATCATAACATGTTTCAAGAACTATGGATAGAGAATTGCTATAACAGCTTCTTCATATTTGAATAAATATGTGTTAATAGCAACCATGATGGCTGCCTGAGATGTAGGAGCAGAACTCCAGAAATACTAATGAACATCCAGAGCTTTATGCGCTTCTTCCTACTTCTGATTCAATGTATATTAAGTCTGCTCTGTGGATATAGCATCCAGCAGCTGCCTTTGGAAAGCATGTGAGTGGGATGCAGAGGACAGTAAAAGGGAAGTATGAGCCTGACTACATCTGCCAGAAACATTGTTTATAAAATGAAAACTTTAAACAGGGACTGTATTCCATAAGAGTTTTTCCAAGCAAAAATAGGCTGTGTTTTGGCTTGCTCTTTGTTGGTGTTTGACATGCAATTCTCATCTTCTCTTCAGTGCTGAAAACAAATCCTAGTAGTCACCATATTATGTCTGTGGCTGGAAGACAGTTGTCTCCCACATGCTGCATCCTTTGTGTTGATCTTTATATGGAGAAGGCAGAAAGTATATGCATGCATACCTACTCTTTAGTTGGTGGCTTTGCTTTACTTGGTGGTGGTCTTTGTTCACTTACACTCTCAAACACCATGTTTTAGAAAGTTTGCAAATCAATAAACAAATTGCTCTCCCTAGAAGGCATACTTAATGGAAAGGAAATGGAAAGGATTTCCAGATTTCAGTATTACCAATAGCTGACAAATAAGTACGTAAGTTTTAAATTACCCTCAAAGCTAGTGTTAATACAGTCCTTATATGGCATGACAACAAGCAATGTTAAATTGTATTTTAAGCAGAAGAGGTAACTCTTGGAAGAAAAAAGTGCATGTGCGCTCTAAAGCTGAAGACGTGATGCAGTTAAACAAATACACTCCTTTCTTCATTTGGTTTTGGTCTTACATGATTAGTATCATCTGTTTAAAAAAAATAAAAATACAAAAACCCCAACATAAATGTAGTCAAATGATGAAGGCTTCTGTCTATTGGTGGATTGCATAAGTTTGTAACTAATGAAATTTGCTTGTGATATATACTTAAGAGCACCAAACTACAGTTTTTCCATTGGGTTCATTTTATGCTTTCTGCTTGAAAACGCTTGTAGTGAAAGGGAACGTTGAAATGTATGAGGTACATTGTACTAGCTTATACTTAAAGTAAGAAAAAAAAAAAATAAAAAAATAAAAAAATAAATGTTTTCTTTCCCAAAGCTGTAAGCTCAGAGGTTTGTGTTCAGCTGTGAATCATCAGCTGGCAGATGCTCTACTTATTTCTAATTTTAGCATCCTTTTATGCAACTGCATGATATAGAAAATATGTTAAAGAATTTACATGAATTTTATCTGTCTTTGTATTGGAGGTCACTGAACCATAAATAGTTTTCTTTTGCAGTGTCAGTTTCTGTGCGCTATATTTTTCTTGGTGGTCCCTAACATGCACCTGTAATGGTATGTGGTGCAGCTCAGATGGTAATTAATTTATTTGTCTGCATTAACTAGAATTGCTTTTATTGAGAGGACCTGAAAACACACACTCCAAACAGCAAAAATAATTATTTAATAAATAGCCTCAAATGGTATAATGGGAATTTGTGGGAACACTCTGAAGCCATTTGGAGAAAGAAATTTAGGTATTCTGAACAATGTCATCTTTCGCACATAAAGTCTGTTCCTGCTGCATGATCAAATGCTTGTTTTAAAATATTTCTGGGAATAATGAAATAGGCTCAGCAATGGAATTGATAGGAGGTTTATGACAGACAGGTGATGTCAGATGAAGATATGCTTCATGACTAACTCTTATGCACCAGTTCATATTATGTACATGAGTTAAATGGTGAAATAGCTACCAAACTCTTGAGTGTTGCTAGTATGTTAACAAATTGATTTAAATGATGGGAGACATTTGAATGTATCTGCCACTAAAATATTTTCACCATAATCTGTTAGTGAGGATCAAAAATGACGTTACTGTGCATAGGGAGATAACTTCTAACTGAAGCAAATATTGTTGTGTTGTCAGTGTCTATTAAATTATGTTATAGTAGCCCTAAATAACACAAGCTCTGATCTGGAATGTGGGAAACGGCACAGTGAAGTGATTGTTAATGGAAGCTGCTAATAAGTCAGTGTAATAATTTTGTGTGTGCTGATTTTGAAAATGTGACAAGTGTCAATAATGCAGCCAAAGTCACAATTATGCTGGAGGGAAATTGTCATTTTGAGACCCGTTATGCTTCAGTTATTTATTTAAAACCCCACTGATTTCCGGAAAGGTGTCAATGAGAGCAGTTAAATACTGGGTAGGGGCACTTACTAAATATTTTGCTTCTCATTTGGAAATTAGTTGCTACAGGACTCTGATAAAATTTGCTTGTGTTTAAACTAATTTAGTAATTTACAAGATTATTGTAACCAGTTGAATGATTGTGTCCATTTTTAATTGTGATTAAGTTGTATGACACTGAGAACTGCTTCTCTAAGACTTTGTGCACAGCAAAGCAAAGGTGAGATGTGTTGAAGTCCTGTGGTGTTGTCACTTGGATTTTGTAGCAGAGTGGGTCTCAAAGAAAGGAGTGACCCTGTGTGGAACTTGCATGCCTCCATCAGAACTTCTGCTGGTTGCTGGGTGTGTTTACTGGGTGTTTTGGAAAAGGAACCCTGAAAGATTTGCAAATGAAGGTGGTGAAAGTTGAACATGCTTCCTAGGTCAGATTCTTTCAGTTATTTTGCTCCTTCAGATTCAGTTTAGGATATGTGCAACCATCAGCTGAAAAAAAGCATTTATTAGAAAGAAAAATTATTCAGTGCTAAACATGGTCATACCTCATTCTTGTAGGTTTCTGACACTTCAAAGCTGTGCACATGAGAGTATTCCTGGCTGATCTCATATGGAAGCTGCTGTCATATCAGGACTTTCAGTTTATTTTTCAGCTTCCTCCTTGATGTCAGATGTGAATGTGAAAACCATCACTTACAGAGGCTATTGCAGAAACTTCATTAAAGTATTCAAGACTGCACAATCCTCAACTTGTCCTAACAGGGGGTCTGGAAATGAATCTATTTTTCTGTAACTCTTTTCTTGATCTTGACAGCAACTTTTCTGTTACAGGGCTAAGATACATCTTGATGTGACTAGCCACTACGAAGCAGTGGCATCAGCATAGCTCTCTAGTTATACTGCACAAGAATCTTCCATTTCTGATATTGAGGAACAATATATATTGTTACATTTATTAGTTCCATTCATTTGCCTGTAGTATGCATGCAGTGAGTTTCCCTCTTTCTATCTTTATTTCTCTTGGTGTTTTTCCCAATGTTCCTTTGTTTCCTACTTTGTTAAACCAAGCTTAAACATTTCAAAGAATCAGTGAGGTTGCTGGCATGACAGAGGCTTGAAGGAACAGACCTTTAAATACTGCCCTGGAGAAAAATCTTGGAAATACGTATTCAGAACCTGATTCACTCTTTTTTTGTCTGCCTTCCCATGTTAAACATTTGGCAAAATTCTTGTTGTTTTGTCAGCAATTGCTTCTGTTCTTGCTTCTGGTACTTGGATAATGAGCATTTCATTATGTCTTGCATTTTTGTGTATGAGACACACACTGCTGTGGGACTTGTGCCTTAATCAGAACTTACTGGTCTGAGCTGCCAGTTACCACACAGGTATAACAAAAAGTCTATAGTTTGGTGGCTTTCTTAATCTGTTTGACAGATGTCAAGGTCAGACAATAAACAGGGGGAAGAGATTGTACAGGTAGCAAAAAAGTTATTTTTCTGAGCAAGCATGTGCTCCAAGAATCCTTCACAAATTGACACTTTTCCTTTTTTTGAGCTGATTCACCCCAGTGCCCCAGGAAGGCTTCACAAAGACTGTGTAACTATTGCTTTTCTTTTAAAGCCATTAAGGAACCATTTGTTCTAGTAATTCCAGTTTGTAAAACAGTTCAAAAGTGTTTTCTCCAGCTGCAAAAGAGAGCATTTGTCTGTGAAAGAATGGAAGAGCTTAAATTTCATAGCTGCAATGTGAATATATAATTAATATTTCCCTGTTTCCACTTTAATAAAAATTAAATGGTAACCCAAAGCATTTTCTCTGTGAAATTTAATTGTAGAGAAAAAGCAGTGCTGCTGTACTGGCAGGTTGAGCATTTATGAGAAACCTCCATTTAATTTAGTAACCTACTTGGTGAACAAGGGGGATGTTATTAATAAGGAGACACACAAGAAAAAAAATCCCCAACTACTAATTATCAAATATTTTAGATCAGTGAAATTGAATTTCTTGAATGTTTTGCTTTTCCTTGAACGAGTGGGTTCATTTTTTGAGGAGTAGGTTACATTTTTGAGAAAATACAAATGTGTGTGGTGGCTCTGTGTCATTCTAACTGCGGGAGAATTTCTTTAGGGAAAATGCCCTAGGAGCATCCTATTCTCCTGTATTTCTTAATTCTGAGGAATATTCTGCTCCAGAAGAGATGTGTATGCAGAGACTGCCTGTGTGTGATTTTTTTTTTTTTTAATAAGGTGTACCATTAGGGTTGTACTTGGCCCATGTCTTTCAGCTGGTGATAAGTGCTTGAGGTGAGGGTGGGAGTTGGCACATACTAGGGGAAATAACTGAAGAGCCAAAGAGATAACCATTTGGTTTTAGAATAGTTGTTGAAAATGTCGGTTTTATGCAAGGAGGCACATCAATACTAAGAAACAATAGGATGATCTGCATGAGAAGTAAACAGACCGTGCTTCTCTGTGTATATCTAGTCTGAAAACAGATGTACAACACTGACATTGCTCAGCTTTGGGGTTAAGACCATATTAGATGCATTTATTTTCTCTATAGGAAAATTAAGGTTTATCTTCTATACACTGATCTGTATGCATGTGTTCAATTTATTTTCCTTAAGAAGGTACTATTGCAACTCTCATTATTGATATAGAAGTACCTAATCCCTGTCTTTTGCTATCTGGTTTAAGTATCCACTTCTTTCCTGTTGTAAGAAAAAAAATACTTGAACAAACAGTTGAATCAAAATCTGTTAATGGGGAGATTCAGGGTTCGGAACAGTCAGGGGGTTCTGGGGCATGGTCCTGGACTGCGAGCCCCTTGGTACGGCTGTCTGTAACTGAGTGCCTTACTGGAGAAGATCTCTTGAAGTAGTTTGAGCAGGATCAAGCTATAATGCGCTTAAGATCTCATTATGCTGTTTGCTTTAAATGGATAAATATCTTCCAGATGATTTTCAGTGGGATCAGGGTCTTTTCCCCTCATTACTCTTGTGAAATATGCGTTATTTTCTAAAAACCCTTCCCCTTCCCTTCATTAACAACCCTGGTAATTATTGCCTGGGTGAATTTGAAAGTAAGACTTCTTACCTTGTTTCACTTGAGAATAAGAAGCAGGCAGAATTGAGGCTGAGAAGAGAAAAACTGCTGAAGGTCACGACTTTTTAAGGCCACCACAGTATCACAATTTTAAAATTTATTAATCATTTAGTAAATTCATATTTTTATTATTTAATATATTGTAAATGAAATTTATCACCATTTTTATGGTACATAATTAAATATATGAATGTATTGTGCTTGTCTGTTGCCAGAAATAAAAATACAAAGGAACATTGAAAATTTTAATGCTTGCCTAAGAAATTAAGCAGCATGTCCAGGAAACAATTGTTATCACCATTAATGTAATTCTTTTCAACCTTTTTCACCAAGAGTCATACCAGTAGTGAGGGCTGCCACTGCTGCGCTCACCTAGCAATTTAGGTAGTGAGAGCAGCTTAGGGGATAGCTGATGCAGAGACTTGCCTCCTGTAGCTGTTTTTGCAGCAATGCCATTAAGAGAGCTGCTAGAGGTACACTGTAGTGATGATTTATGTTAAAGGTTGATAATTCGTATTTAGGGTGTCATCATAAAATAAACCGAGGAGGTTCCAATCTGCCTCAAATTCCATCAAAGGGAAATGCTATGTGTTGCTCCTTAAGGAAAAAAAAAAAAGTAGTTAAAGCAGCCTGGGCTTCGGTTAGTTCCATTATATGCAATAGTCTGTGATTATCTTCGTGCTGTTTTCTTGCTCTGTCATGCAGGCTTTTTTAATCATTTGCAAGAGTAAAGTAAGATAAAGCTTATACATTAAACAGTGAAAAACAGTGTTTTAGACAATACCCTTTAAGAGATTGGGGAGGGAGGAGAAGCAGAATTGCAGTTTCCTCAATAGTTTGTATTGCTATTTCCTGTGCTGTTTAAAATTGGTAGTAATTCTGCTGTTTCTTCTGAATTAAGTTTGTACTGTGAATAAAGTCTTCTGTGTCCAAATGAACTTAGTTTTATTATGTCTGTGTGATTACCAAAAGGGGAGGTCTTGTAGAAAGATCTAAGCTGGAAACCTGACTCTCCCATAATGATTAAGATTTGTGTCCTGCTCATCAGCTGTGCCTGTGAAGATACTGGGGGGTGGGGAGAAGCAGGAAGGGGGTGAAGTGGGAGCTAGGAATGACAAATTTTGACCTGCATCTAGGAGTCCATTGACTGAGTCTTGTTCCTTTTATTTTTGTTCCACTCCTTTTAGAGGAGATGATGGTCAGGTACTGCCAGTGCTACTGTAAGCTTTCATGTTCTCAGTGTAGTCTTTCTGTGGCTCTTTCTGTTGTTTCCATTTCTCCTGAAAGTTGTCTCGATTATTTGAATTTGGTGTAGGGGTGTTTGTGGTCTTTGTTTTGAAAGTACTTCGTGATTTTATTTGTCAACTTTTCACATGCTCCTACTTACAATGCTTCATGGACATAAAAATGAAGGGGAGGATGGAATTTCGTGTAGTGTACTCTGACATTGGTATAATTTGGCTGAAGAGTATTTATAGGTTAATGTCAGTCTTTTTAGTTTGGAAGAACTGTCTTCTGTCCTAGGGAATGAGAATGATGGGTACGTCTCCAGAACTGGAAGCATGAAAGGGGACAGTTCGCTTACAGGTTAAAGCACATTAAAATTTAGATTATTTCTAAAATTCTGTGACAAGTGACTCAATGTTTGGGATGGTACTTGATGCCGAAATATTTTCCTAAACAAATACTTGTTTTTATTTTGTCTGTGTGTTGTACATAGCTGGAGGAAAAGAAACCTAAAATACAATAAACTCTTCTTTCACAGCTGAAAATTGGGCTTTCTCCTTGATGACAGTGGGGTACGTTACTGGAGATTATAGATGTTTTGCAGAACAGCTCTCTACCTTCACAATCAAGCAGAAAAAATACTAGTAAAGTATATAGTTGTATTTTATGTTCTAATATTCAGTAGATCAAGGAAGTCCTAGAATGCTAATACTCGCCACTCTTGTTCTCTGTATGTAAAGCCAGAGTAGTTTTAAGTGCGTGCGTGTGACAGATTGAATAAGCAGAAGTAAACTGAACTTACTTCACTGGTATTGTTTGGTAATGGATACATACATTGTGTATAAAATAGGATTTTTATGCATTAAGTAGTTAAAAGGAAATTATTAGTTCATACAGAGAACCATCAGTTTGAATTCATATGAACTATATCTGTAATTTAAAGGTCAAAACTGTTAGTTGTTTCTGCAGGTGGGAGATTTAAAGAGATTAAAAACTACTTATGTGTCAGGCTGATACACTGCTGTGACTGATCTCCTATGATACAGGAAAGAATGGTGTTCCTAGTACAATTTACTTGATCTCTTAAATCTGTAATTCTGTAAAGGAACCTGCCAAGGGTGCTAGGTACTGCACTCTGCATGAAGTTCCTGATACTGAGGTAGAGGTGATTCCTGAAAAGTTAATTTTCTATGTGTTCTTAGTATTTGGTGTTCATTTCAGTGTTCAGTCATGCAGAATTGCGAGAACTTGTGCTAGGATGTTTATCAAGAGCAGGCAAGCACATAGATTTTCAGTGCAGTCAGTGCTTGAAAATAGCATCTACACTGTTTACACACACTGCACCCCTGCATTACATTTGATTGCATCAATGCGGTGTGGATCACTCTTTTCCCTGGTACAGTTTTGCTGGGCAGCACCTTAGGATCAGTGCTCATGCTAATATGGAAAAATAGGTAGTGGTGGAGGTGGTCTATGTTTTTCGCGTTTGGTGGTGGTTGTTTTTTCTGGCCAACAAACCAAAAAGGAGAGGAGGCACAGGGAGGACACTGATGCTACTGTGCCAGTTACTCTACCACTTTGAAGGGAGAGCAGGAAAGGGAAGCACTGCTGAGAAAGTGCAGGGCTATGTCATTTTCATGAGTATGGAAAGCAGAAATTAAGCAATCATGGTTAGAAGTGTGTAATGTTGCATTACAGCTCATACAGTTTGTAGGTCAAAGAAGCCTATCTTAACTTGTGAAGCCAGAAATTTGTTAGTCTAACTGAAGTTGTAGCAGTCTAATCAAGAAGTATATTTTTAATTGAACTAATAATACCAGGTTGTTTTGGACTAAAAACCTCCTCATTAACAGTATATTTAAAGTCATTCATAACCACCATTGCACTGATGCCTTTTGTGTCCTGCCCAACCATAAATCATACCCCTAGGTCCTGAGGTTACAGGTTCCTTGAGGATGGTGGGACAGGGGAGTGTCAGCATCTTTGGCTCTTCCCTGGGGGTGCTGTGGTACTGTTTGAGGGGGGAGCTTCCCCCCCAGTCTGTTTGGGACTGGTTTCATATATTTAGAGCTTTGTTCATCCACTCTTTCATTTCTGAACAGCTCACAGGTAATTGCAGAAGGACTGCTTATTTTGCTTGGCTCTTATCATGGTACGGTTAGAGCATGTCATGGCAGAGTCAGCATTAAGCTGTAGCAAAGGAAGCTTCAGTTAAGCTGTGGAAAAATATGTCAATGTAGAGTCATTGTGCATCTATAGGAAATAGCCCTCCTCACACTCTCCTGACCCTTATCAATATTTGCAGGTACAGTTAAAGCAGACCCGTGACCATTTAAAGCATTTCTGATGAAGGCCCCAGGACAGAGTTATGGAGCTTCCTGTGAGCTGCTGATGCCCGTCATTGGTCTGCAGCTGCAAGGAGGAAGGACACACTGCGCCATGGCATGAGCATCCTTGAGCTGAGGTGCTTGGGGAGAGGATGCTGAGGGCAGGTGCAGAGTATGACATCAATGATGGACAGTTCATGAGCAGATGTTACATAGCACTCCATGTATGGGTTTATGAAGACCATTTGTTAGCTTAGGCCACAGAGTAGCAGTTCACAAAAACACTTCTTTTTTTTTTTTTTCCCCTAAAGATTATGATCCAACCAGGCCAATTTGGGCACATGAGAAGATCAAAGTTTGAAGCATATGTTGCCATTTTTGGTGGTTTAGATCTTTGATTGTGTTTAAGCCTTTAGCTTTCAAATGCCATTGATTTTCATTAGAAGGCTTTGTAATCTATTTCAGAACTGCTGTCGTAAGAAAAAAAAAAGTAAAATATAAAAAAAAAAATCTATGTTGTTAAGGAGTTATACTGATTTCCCATTTTGGCCTCTTTCCAGCCTTATAAATTGGGATTTAATCTGGGCTACAGAACTGAAATAGATTTTATAGAGAGTAACAACCCATTAATAAAATCTTTCGCTTAAATAAGTCTTTAATTGCAGCTCTGTACAAATGTGATAGAGGAAAAATCTTGTGGGTTTCTTAGTGCTATGACTTAATTGACTAATATTTCTTCTTTAAGAGAAATATATGAAGAACTGTATTAAATAGAACCATATCTGGACCTAAGCTTTATTTCCCTAACCAAGTATAGTTCGAATGTCTGTCAACCTTGTATAACACACTTGATTCAGCAATTTAGAACTTTAAATTGTGAGGATGATCTACTCTTAAGAAATTTTCAAGCTTTGTAAAAACCCTGTTTGAGTTTTCTGTTGTGTCTGTCACCCCTGTCATCCATCCTTCCTCTCCCTATCAGTTCTAGTGTTGGCAGGGGGGGAAGTCTGCCCAGCTGAAACATGAAAATGAGACAGTGTTACTCTTAAGCAGACAGTATTTATTTCCTCACCCCTCCCCAGCCTAATACCATCTTTCTCTCAGACTATGTATCTCACTGAAATACCTGAAGCAGTCTGGTAGCTGTTACACAAGCTGTCTTTAAAAAGCCTGCATAAGTTTCCGTATCAGTTGTACTATGTTCACTTTCAGATTTTATTTGGAAAGGGCCCAGTTGAAAGCATTTCCTCGCTCCCTTTCAACAAGCCTGTGAAAATGAGAGATTGAGAGGTGTCTTGGTATGTTGCTGCAGAGCTGCCTGATACAGTCAGTGATGTATCTCTGGCTGATTAACATAAGGGCTACTGAACATGATATCACTAATCCTTGTATAATGAAGTGGTTGTGCTGCTATTGCTCCTATGCTCTGTCCTTCCAGCAAAACTATCTTCTTCCTTAATTTCAGAGTTCTCAGGTAAGTGACCATGCTAACTCTCTGGGACAGGGGTTATCTTTTTCAGCTGTATGCCCAGGGCCCATTTTGGACTAAGCAACAGGTTTGACAGCCAATACCTGGGCATCTTCTCCTATCAACTTTACAGTTATTAGACTGTAAAAAAGTCTTATATGTTACAGCAAACATTTAGTACAATATGACCTAAAGGTTTCTGACCTATTTTCTGACAGAGGAAATAGTTGGACTTTTTACTTTGGAAGTAGCTCAAGTGTTACTAAGATGCTGAATCTAAGTAGCTCCCAATCCCAGGTTGCTTTACCATTCTGACTTGGAAGCACTACTCTTTGAAAAGAGGATATATGATTTTTATTTTTTTTTAATTGGTTCACCATTTATCCACAAATTAGCTGGTAAATTTGTAAATTAATCTTTCAAGTTTATGTTCCAAATTAAACTTAACCAAAGGAGTATTTGCATTACTTTATGCAGGTGGAATAATTACCTTAGCTAAATAGCAGTCAGTAGATTTTCAGCTTAGATAAACCTGTTTAAACAAACACAAAATGGCAGAGTCATAAAATTCTAAATATTCTTTAAATAACAAAACTAAAATCTCAAGCTCTTAACTGGAATCTCTGAAATTCTTTACATCTACTGCCCACCTCCAGGATATATAAAAATGGCCTTATGTAGCACACAGGCAAAATGAAATTCATTTTCCCCCTTTGCCAAGAATCCTGAAAATTGACATTATGCTAATCCTTCCAAGGGGCTTTATATCCTCCCAAATCAGTTTGTTCTAATACAGTATCTTTGTAAAACTTGTAAACATCAAGTAAGAAAAAAAAACCCCAACAACCCAGACTTGCTGTATCTTAGGAGTTTTTTTGGCTACATGTATTGAGTATAGCTATGGAACATGTATTTCACTTAGTCAAGGGAAGAAAAATTAAGGATCAGTAATAAAATGCTAGAAATGACAATTGGTTTTCAGAGGTTAAAACCCAGAAATGATTAAGGTAATGGATAGTATTGGAGGATGGACCAGAGCAGTTAGGGCTTAAGTGCTTCAATTAAAACAAAACCAAACCCAAATAACCAAAACTTTTAAATAAAGTAATGCGTTAATTGTGAAAGTTAATATAACATTTGTAAATTAGTTGGAAAATTCTTTCCCAGTCAGATCCTCGTGCTTGTTATCAGAATCACTCTTCTAACTGCCTTTCAAAAACGATACTTTAAGAAACTCTTGAGTCTTTTTTCCTATTTTGCATATGCCTTTATTATGCATAAAATGTACACTTGATTGGTTAATCTTGCATGAATAATCTTGTCATTCTTTTCATCCTGTTTCCCTTCATTGTCAGAAACTCCTTATAATTCTGGAATCATAACTGAAGGCAAACATTGTTTCATAAAAATGGTGATAGTGCTTATTTCTAAATTATTGATGATATTGGTACAGCTTAATTTTCAGTCTACTTTTCAACCTTATTCCTTTCCTTTATTCTCCCCACAGTACCCCAAGCGTGAATGTGAAACAGGTTATCCATCATCAAGTAAAACGTTTCTGCTATGTGACAATAGATTGTATCTGCTATTTGCATAATTTGTTTGAATGTGACGCTGTTAAAATGACGCAAAACAACCGACCAACCCAGAAAACAAACAGAAACTAACTCCCACAAAACCCCTCAACTGATTTTTCAAAAGTCAGTGCTCTGACCTTAGGAGGAAGAAAGGAGAAAGAGAAGGCAGGGATGACTATATTCCTGGCACAGAAGATAGGAAGGGCTGGAAGGGAACCTTCAACGGTCATCTAGTCCAACCTCACTGCAATGAGCAGGGACATCTTCCACCAGATCTGGTTGCCCAGAACCACATCCAGCCTGGCACTTAATGTCTCCAGGGATGGTGCATCCACCACCTCTCTGGGCAACCTCTGCCAGTGTTTTACTACCTTCATTGTGAAAAAATTTCTCTCACATCCAGACTGAATCTTTCCTCTTTTAGTTTAAAACCATTACCCCTTGTCCTATTGCAACAGGAACTGCTAAGAGTATCTTCCTGTCTTTCTTATAGGCCCCTTTTAAGAACAGAAAGACCTCAATAAGTTCTCCTCAAGGTCTCCTCAAAGTCTCCTCCAGGCTGAACAATGCCAACTGTCTCAGCCTTTCCTGATAGGAGAGGTGTTCCGTCCCCCTTAATCATTTTTGGGGCCATCTTCTGGACCCTCTTAAGCAGGTCCATGTATTTCCTGTACTGAGGACTCAAGTGCTGGAGTACCCGTACTCTAGGTGAGGTCTCACCAGATGGGAGCATGGGGGCAGAATCATAGAATAGTTAGGGTTGGAAAGGACCTTAAGATCATCCAGTTCCAACCCCCCTTCAATAGGCAGGGACACCTCACACTAAACCATGCCACCCAAAGCTTCGTCTAGCCTGGCCTTCAACACTGCCAGGGATGGAGCACTCGCAACCTCCTTGGGCAACCCATTCCAGTGCCTCACCAACCTCACGGGAAAGAGTTTCTTCCTTAGATCCAGTCTAAACCTCCCCTGTTTAAGTTTGAACCGGTTACCCCTTGTCCTGTCACTACAGTCCCTAATGAAGAGCCCCTCCCCAGCATTCCTATAGGCCCCCTTCAGATACTGGAAGGCTACTGTGAGGTCTCCACGCAGCCTTCTCTTCTCCAAACTAAACAGTCCCAGCTTTCTCAGCCTGTCTTTGTATGGGAGATGCTCCAGTCCCCTGATCATCCTCATGGCCCTCCTCTGGACTTGTTCCAACAGCTTCCTTGACTTACACTGTATGCAATCATTTATTAATTTATTTGGTGAAAGAGTGGAATTGGTTTGGCTTATTTTGTGGCATGAGACAAACTCAAACTATTTCATTGTAGGCTTGCAGCACAGACATCTGTGAATGACACTTCAATTTTAGCATGTGTATCAGAAGATATCACTTGGCCCTAGGCATGACCTGCCCTTTCGGGGGGGGGGCTTATGGAAATTACTAGTTCTTATCAAGCTTCCTTGAGACTTCTCAGGGGGAAATGGGTCACCTTGCATGTTTATTACAAGAAGGGTAAGTATGCGAACTCTGCTGAAACGGCTTTTACAGAAATATACTGAACTTATTGCAAGGACATTTAGTGATAGGACAATGGGAAATGGGTTTAAAATTAGAAGAGGGGTGATTCAGGCTAGCTATGAGGAAGAAGTTCTTTACTGTGAGGGTGGTGAGGCACTGGCACAGGTTGCCCAGAGAAGCTGTGAATGCCTCATCCCTGCCAGTGTTCAAAGCCAGGCTGGATGTGGCTTTGAGCAACGTGGTCTAGTGGAAGGTGTCCCTGTCCAAGGCAGGAGGGTTAGAACCAAATGATCTTTAACATCTCTTCCATTCCCAAACTGTTCTATGAGTCTACGATAAGATGTTATAATGCTATCTTTAGAAGATGGTTCTTTTTTGTGTAGAGTATCTAAGGCGCTTGAGTGTAACTATTAACACCTATTTCTGAGGCCTGTGTTGTGACTTCTGAGCTAAAAAGGGTCCTAAGGATATGCCTAAACTGAGGAAGTTTTGTGATGTGACTAACAGAGGAACATTGCTGGCAAGTCTAGGCAGACTGAAATTTATTTTGTATTCATTTGTGGAATTCCTCTGCTACTATAGTGGGGGGAGTTTGTTGTTTTGGCTCTGTCAGCCAGTGGAAATAGCTGTGGAGGTAAGACCTCAGCATAGACATACTCTGATTTGATTTAGGAGCTGTCCACTTATGTCATGGTAGATTTTATAGGATTTGTTTGGGGGAAAGAACTTGATGCATATGGTTTGCTACGATGATGTATATCTAGCAAGATACTCAACTGAGGCTAGTTTGGAGCTGATAGCAGAACATCAACCCATTCATGCATGCTTTCACAGGGACCTTGCCCAAACAATTTGAGTTTTGTTTATCCAAAAAGAATAGTAAAAATAGTTATATTTTCCCTGTTATAGTTTGGCCACTGGACTCTCCTCCATGAATAGCAGCACTGTTGTCAGACCTTCTACAGTCAAATTTCAAATGTTTTGGTGTCATCAGGTCTGACATGGGGACCACCTCTAAAACGGTATGTAAGGCAGTGCATAAAAGATTAGGAGAATTGATTCTCTTCCACTATCACGCAGAGAAATCCAAGTTATCTGTAGCAAGTTTGTTAAGGAGATCAAGAAAGCTTATGAGAGCAGAATTTAACAATGAAGATATTATTCTGAAGTGTTGATAATATGAAATCATAAATTACTTTGCACTGATACTGCCTTTTAATAGGAAAAGTTATATAATGTTTGTCAGAAGGGGTATTTAATCCTAAATTAGCTTTTTAAGGAGGAATTGAATTGTCGAATAACACTGGCATGGAAAATTACAAATTCTTCTATAACAGTGAAACATGCAAGAGGAATGAAAAGGAGCGGGAGCTTTGGAAGTGCAATGTGAAGGTCAAGACTGATGGTTTGAGCTAGGTAGCAAAATGCAGAAGCAATTGTGTGAGAACCTGCCCATGCATGGTGTTGAATCCCTGTCATTCAAAATGTACCCCATAGTTACTGAATGACAGTGTCTCCAAGGTTGAGAACTCCAGAAAGGGTGTTGAGCAGTACATAAACTACAGTGCAAGTGTCATTTTGTTACTCATCTGTGTCGCAGATCTCTTCAGTTTAGAGCAGCTTTGCAGCTACTGCAGCTTCTGCGACAGTGACAGCTCTTTGATAGCTGTGCAGTTGCAGTGCTGCTCGAGTATGGCGTACTCATCTCTCCTAATGGCAGGAGCAGTTAGAATGGAATCTATTTTTTGGGGGGGTCTCTGTCAGTATACTTTGTCCTTATATACAAAGAAATGAATATGGCTAAGTATGCATCTAGAAAGTAAATAAACTTCCTGAAAGCTGTGTAGGAGTCTGTAGAATTTTAAATATGTAGTTCAGCAGAATGGGGAAATAATTGATATGTAGAAGAAGTTTATCTTCTTATCTTCTTTTATATAACTATGATCAGGTTTTTCTTTGTCTTCAAGTTTGGTTAAGAAATGCAGCATGTGATTTTTCACTGGATTTTGCACTGGGTTTTGTGTTTCTAATTTTTTCTTGGAATTTGTCATAATGAATTACACCTTGCTACAATGCAATGCTGTTTCTGCACTACAGTCTTCAGGTGTAAATAGCATAGCCCCAGTGATATTAGTATAGGTTTGCCCTTTAAAAGAAGGGTAAGTTTTGAATCGGTCACCTGGCTCTCAACAGCTTAATAAAACAAGGTAGCTATTGCTTGCCATCTGGTTATCAGTGCTGATCCTACTTGAGATCAAGTGATGCCGCGCAAAATGGCACTTGCAAACAAAGGCTACTTGAGGTCTGACTCACAACAGCTCTAGAGGCAGTTTTTGCGTGTTTACCCTCTGCATGCTGTTTCCTAGAAGATAAGCATAATGCGGTCCTTTCAGTATCCCACCTTGTAAAGTTTGGTTGTTGGTTTGGGCTTTTTTTTTTCATCCTTTTTCTAGGGTATTTGACGTGATCCTCACTGACAGCCAAACTGCCAACAATAGTTTTAGAAGATGGGGTTGGCCATAAAGGAAAATTAGAAGCAGAACAATGATGGTGGGGAATAGAGTTTGCTGGATATGTTGAAATGGGGTTGTCTTTTGCAGGGGGTCACAAGGAATGTAGAAGGGTAAATTCAGCTGTGTACAGCTGTAATTTTACTGATCCTGTTGAAGGCTGAGCCATGTTGAGCACCATATTTAAGCATTAGTGTTTTGGAGTTTTTAATTGTCTATGAAACTCTGGTGTTTTATAATCTCCTGGCAGATAAGATCTGTATGTTTCTACCTGATGACACAAGACTCTGTAGGCTGAGGTTTCAGACCAGGCTTGTGGGTTTTATACAGGCATAAGAATTTGTCTACTCAAATCAGTTTATGATATGCGAGCTGTGTCAGGGGTAGTTCAGATTAGAGACAAGAAAAAGGCTCTTTACTGAGAGAGTGGTTGTCCACTGGAGCAAGCTGCCTTTACCAGGGAAGCTGTCACAGCACCAAGCCTGTCAGAATTCAAGGAGTATCTGGGTGTTGCTCTTAGTTAAACGGTTTAGTGTCAGGTAGTCCTTTGAGGAGCAGGGAGGTGGACTCAGTGAGCCTTACAGGTGGCTTCCAACTTGAGATATTCTATGATTCTATGATATACATCAGCCATAATAATAAGTATTGCAGAAACAGGTAGACATACAGAATTAAGCTATTGTACTGATTTTCTGTTCCTGTACATTTAAACAAATTCAAGTTACATTGGGTGGACATGAACTTGAAATGGCTAGTTATTGTTGCTTGTATGGCACTGCTGCTCACTAATTAATTTACCAAGGTGAATAATACAACAGTGTGTTATTACTGTGGAAGAAATCTTCACATCTGTGGAGATGTCAGGATTAGCTTTTAGAAATTGCATTGTAATTTCCAACATGGTTTGGTCTAATTTTTGTGTAATTCATACTTCACTAGATGTACTGAATATGAAATATTTCAACCTTTTCACTTAAGAGGTCAAAAAGACCTACAGCCATACTTATGGCCTAGCTAACAGTGTTTCCAGATTATTGAAAATGTTCTGATTTGGCTAAGGACTGTATCCTCCTTTCAAATTCTCTGTATCGGAGAGGCTGAATGAGAGGTTCTTGGCAACTTCTTCAGTATTTCTCTGTGCAGTCAAATAGAATGTTATCTTTAGTGCAGTATTTCATAGATAGAAGCATTTACAAATGAGAGCTTTTGTAAACAAAACAGGTACCTCTTGTTTCTGTAATCAGCGGATATCAACTTCTCTGTTGACTACAAACATCTGAAAAGGTTGGACAATGTGTGTTTACTACATGACTAATACAACAAACCATAAATAGCGTTTCAGCAACATATGATAGAAGAAGTAAGGAGTGGTCTGACATTTAAGAAAATGTTAGCAGCAATAAGAATAAAATCACCGGTGCTAGGTAGTGATTCCTTTTTATTTGGACACATATTTGCCACTACCTTGCTGGGGAAGGCATAGTGAGGTAACACTGCCTTACACTAGTAGGCTTTCTCAATCTCTTCCTTGGTAGTAGCCGTTTTTGATGCCAATGTCAGAAAACTAAGTTCAGTTCCCAGAATTAGAAGACCTTTGTATTTCATTTTCCCGAGTCTAAGAATCTTAGTTGGTAAGCTGAAGTGGTTCACCATGGGTTTGTTTATAGTGAAAGGTGAATTGTAACAGGAAGTAGTTAGTGGGGGGTGACCTGAAAATGTGTTATATCTTAATTGTTTTCTTCTGATTTCAAAGTCAGTCTTTGTGCATTTAAAAATTACCCCTTGCCTACCAAATTTGTATACAGTGTGATTTCTTTCAAGCAGTTTTGTACAAATTTGAGAAAGTAAGGATGAAGTCCATCTTGTTTATCTCAAAGGGTGAGAAATCCAATTGCACTGTATCCTGCTTTGCCAACAGAAGTACTTTGACTAAATTGAAGAGGGTCATAAAACGTGAGGAATGTGACAGATTGATGACTAGGTTGAAAATGTTTATCCTGTAGAATATGGAGGCTTAGGCATGAAGACCATCATCAATCTATAAAGCAAATGAGATAACTTGAGAAAAATGTGAGCTGAATGTGGCATAATTTAGTCATAAGAAGTAATTTATGAAGGGTTCTCACTTTTTCCCCCCACAAAATCATTATGTCTGTGTTGGGTTGAATAAATGACTTTCATATCGTGTTGTCAAAGATAGTCGTTGTAACCATTCACTATAAAAATGTAGCTCCTCAGTCCTCATTGTTTCTTATCACTGCCTGAGTATTATCTTGGGATATGAGTAATATTTTCTGTGGAAATTTATCTGTTGTAAATTTTCTCTGGGAAAGCTAGAAACATGAGATAAGGAGGACTGGGGGCAAGGTGAGGAGGGAGGGTTGGAGGGCAGCAATAAACAGGTGAGAAAAACTTTGCAGAACCAGATGTGATAACCCTTAATGATTAATTTTTTTGTTGTTGATTGCTGCACTCTGTTCCATGGGGATATTCCAGAGGTGTAGAAGGAGGCTCTCCTCCTTACTGTTAAGGACTATGATTTTGTAGAATCCCAGGTCATTGTTTTGAGTCCTGTGTGCCTGTGGAGTACATGCTTCCTCTTGCCTGTGCAAAAATATAATGAAACAAACCCCTTGGCGTTACCTGTTCATGTAGTGACTTAGAGATGTAGCATCAGTAACTGTTAGCTCTTATGGGGGATATAGCTATATTGTTTGTAGCCTCTTGAACATTTCTTGAAATCGGTTCTATCAGCTAAACACAAGAAGCTAATTCTCATTGATTGGATTTAATGCAGTGTCACCTGAAGGTGTCTGTATTACTAAATTTAAACATAAGGAGAATGATGTATGTAGCCCAAGAGAAACTTCAGTGTGTTCCTTTTCTGCTCTGCTTAGCAATTAAAGAGCGAATCTCTGAAGATTCGCCAGGTGCAGTATGCTGCTACTCACTTCTCTGTGTAGCATCAGGTACTGGCCAGTGCTGGAGGCTGCATGCCAGATTTCACAGAGCAGCAGTGTGATCTGCTCTGACAAATCCTGGATGTTCTTTCAGGGAAGTGGAAAGCTGCTCTTGTTTCGAATGCTGGTGCATTTTTTACAGATTGTGTTTGTGGGGTTAATGACATGTCTCTTTTTCTGCATCCTGTTTCATAGTAGTAACATTCTTTTGGGGTAGAGGAGATGCTCACATTATTTTACATATGAGGTATTTAAGTATTTGGAAGGAAATTGGCCAGGAGAAACAGAGATATAAAACAATGAGGAATGCATAGGAAGGGCTACCAAGTTTTCATGGCTGTAGGCAGCATATTTAGTAGGTGAAAATGAAGCAGGAGTTTCTGGACTATAACAGAATCTGAGAAGCTAACCAAGTCCAATGAACTTAAGCTCTGCATCATCACTCCACAGGTACTGCCAGAAAACAACTTCTGTTATCTCATGTCATGTTTTGAAAAGGCTCTTCTGTGACATTACAAATTTCTCCCGGTTACATAACCCACGAGTAGGAAAGGTAACCCCAGGTACCAGGACACGCTGGGAACACCCAGCTGGCCAGCAGCTTTGCAGGAAGTAAGTCCTGGGGTTTTGATGGATACCCAAGTTGAATGTGAGCCAGCAATATGCCTGTGATGCAAAGGCAGCAAATAATATCCTGGGCTGCATTAGATGGAATGTTGCCAGCAGGTCAAGGGGGGTGATCCTTCTCTTCTGCTCAGTGCTGCTGAGGCTATACCTGGAGTGCTGTGTCCAGTTGTGGGCTCCCCAGCACAAGATATGCATGGGCATACTGGAGAGAGAATTCAGCAAAGGGCCATGGGAGTGATGGAAGGGATTGGAGCATCTCTGCTATAAGGAAAGGATGGGAAGCTGAGACTGTTCAGCCTGGAGAAAAGAAGGCTCAGGGAGGATTTCAGCAGTGCATATATGTACGTGAAAGGAGGTTACAAAGAGGGAGCCAGGCTTTTTTGCAAGTGGTGCCCAGTGACAGGACCAGAGGTGATGGGCACAAGCAAGCACTAGAGGTTCCCTGTGAATGTCAGGAGACACTTTTTCACTGTAGTGGTGAGCAAGCACTGGCACAGGCTGCCCAGGGAGGTTGTGATCTCTCCGTCTTTGCAGATACTCAAAACCTGCCTGGATGGTTCTCAGCAACCTGCTATAGGTGGCCCTGCTTGAGCGGGGGGTTGGACCAGATCATGAAAAAGAGGGACCAGACCAAACAAATCAAGAGCAAAAGGGACAAGACGTTGCAGTATCAATCAAATCAGTAATGGATAAAAAAAGGGAAAGAGGAGGTTGTTAGTGCAGTGTTGAAGACTTTCTAGCTCACGAAAAAGGAGTAGGGGCTCAATTTTTAGAAGGATGACTTTGCAAATCTTTCTTTATGACTGTTTTCATGATAGTGCTGCAATGTTTCAGAACTCTTACTAAAAGAGGCAGCAAAAGAGGATAAAAGAATTGGGGATGTGGATGATGGCAATAATTTCATTCTTTATTTCTATCTAATGTCAATTCAAGGAACTAGGAAGTATAAAGCCAGCTTGGAGGATTACAAGATGACAGGAATGAATCTGTATCAAAGATAAAACTTTCCAGACTCTGTTTGTGTATGAGGAAGATTCAAAGTCACAGTGTAGGTTGATGATATAGTGAACATCATCTTGTACAATTTTCTTCCCTTCTTACTACTTCTCCTGTTGCACTACGGACTTTGTTTAAAAACTTCACTTCTCATCACCATTGCTGACAAGTTCCAGTAAAATGAGACAACTGATTAGTGAGTACAAAATGTTGAATTCCGTGTCTTGAATCAGTGCTTCCATCAGTTGTTTGTGATCGTGTGATAGTCCAGTTTTAATTCCAGGATAATGTTCTCGAACGTTAATAGGGAAAGGCAGGGGATTGTTTTCTCTCCCTTATCCCCTACTTCACTCCCCAGGACAAGGTGTCTAGAACTTTATTGTCATTATGCGACTTAATACAATATGAAAACCTCACTGTTTTAATCAGTTGCATTTATGTTGTTGGGGAGGAAAGTGTAAAGATTGTCAACAGAGAATAAATGATGTCAGGGTTCACCTCTCAGAGAGTCTAGATTGAGGTAAAGAGCTGGGGAAGAGGAGCAGGCAAACCTATCTTTTGGTGTTTTTTTGTCACAGTCCTCCTAGACTGAGATCCTTGGAGAAATGTGGGAGATGTTGGGATTCTTGTTTGTCTTTTTGCATGTTGAACAGTTTATGAAGGGTGCCAAGATGCTGACTTCTGCAATACTTTCAGCCACCTATTCATGCTCATAACAGGATCTCAGAAGTTAAGAGTTCATGGAGATGACCTATGACTTTCCACTTCCTGGTTAAAAGTAAGGAACAGACTTAGAACACAAGCACAGATATCTTGATCTAGATTTGATCTGCTCAAAATGTTCAGAATCGCCCATGACTCACCAGGTACAAGACAAATAAGGGTGATTTGTACTTCAGGGAATTGCTCGAGATACTGCCTGGTACCTTGCAGATGGTTTTACTTAGACTTATGATTGAAAGAAACAAAGATGTTACTTTTTCCCTTTTTTTTCCTTAACCAATGAAGTATTTTTCCCCGAGTCACCCCTGGACAGACATTTCTTGTTTGTGGTTGCTATTGTTGAAGTTGAATCCAGCTATACAGAGTAGATCACTGTAATTTCTCTGAAGAAACTAAAAGTGAATTGCATTACTATTCAGAGTGCATTCTAAATCAGTAAGCATCTGAAACACCTGCACTGAATCATGAATCCCTGCATAAAAATGATCCAGTAGTGGTTGCACATATTTCCTTCTCTTTGGTGATAGAATATAATGCTTTTCCATAACCTTCTTTTTCTGGTGCAGAAATTATTTTAATGTATGTTTGCATGGGTAAATAATCCCAACATACTACTACCTAGAGTAACAGATTGTTTTGTACATTGTAATGGGAGGCAGGGATGAAACAAGTGCAGATTACTATGTGATGTATGTTTACTTTAAAAAAAATAAATACACAAACTTCATAGCAGCAGCAGGAAAACCTGTGAATCAAAAGCTCTCAAAAGTACTTTTATTTTAGCCTCTCATTTATCCTTAATTTCATCTAATCAGCAGTTCAGATCTCCTCCAAGACTGTGCCTTTGTGGGATTACACAGCATATTGTACATATAGAGAGAGAATGAAATACACTTAAATGTAATAATTTGACTTTATTTTCTCCCGTTGATTCTTTTTAAGGCTATGTGAGATTATATTTTCAGTTTTATTGCTCAGCCATAACCAAAATAATTGAAATGCTATAATTCTTAATGCTCACTACAAAAGAGGGAACTTTGTTTACTACGGTTTTTATTAAACAGAAAAATTGTTTTATATGTCTTGGGGAAAAAAATAACTTGATCTTGAATAAAAGTGTTATCTTTTACCAAGATGCACTTACTTTGCCCACAGATTGAGAGGCCTATTCAAGAAAAGTTGGATGCTTACATTCTAATTACTCCAAGTGCACTGCAGGCAATCAAATTCTTGTAGCCTCGGGCCTAGGCTCACTTGGTCCTCATTTTGGGGGTTTTCTGGGAATGTGAAAAATCTGTAAATGAAGCAAAAAATCTGGGACCTTCTGTAATCTAGATTTTTTTTTCTTTGTTTTCCTTTTTTTTTTCTATTTTTTTAACCCCTTTATTTTTTGGAGTGCAAGCAATAAAGTAAGAAAACTGGAAAAGTATTTTGCAGGAGACAGTTTCAGAAACAGCAAGCTCAACCCAGTTCATGTAGTTGTTGTTCCCTTAAACATTCAGAAAAACTGAGTGACATGGACAGTGGGATTGACTGCACCACACAGCTTGGTGTCATCAGCAAAGACGTTGAGCAGCGCCAGTTCTGATATGACACCTGAGGGACACCACTTGTCACTGGTCTCCACTAGGACATGTTGCTGTTGACTGCAACTCCTTGAGTGTGACCACTTGATCAGTTCGTTTCCACTGAGTCATCCATCTGTCAGATCCGTGCCTCTCACTCTTAGAGACAGGTGTGTTGTGCAGGACAGTGTTAAATGCTTTGCACAACTCCAGGCAGGTAATGTCAGTTAAGTAAGATATTCACTGGTGAGTAAACATTGTTAAACTGCTGCTGTGAATTTTGAACCTCTTTGTTAGAAGCTTGAATGGATTCCGAATATCAATCTAGCTATTCTTGAGGTCCACCTCTTAATCTACCAGATAAAAATAATATTTCTCTCTTGTTTACTGGTTCTCATATATTCATGTTCTGTAACCCAATAGGTTAGTGATAATTGATTTAAAAAGTAAGACTTCCCTCCTCCCCTGTTTGAGGTGTTCCTGTGGCTCTCTTCTAGTGCACCTACTTTTTAAAATGGATATCAGAAATTAACATGTCCACCATGTGTTTGGCATTGAGTTTAGTAACTCTCCTTTCACTGTCATTTCAGTTTATAGGTGTTACCTGTGTTCATAGAATGGGTTTGGGTTGGAAAGGACCTTAAGATCATCTAATTCTAGCCCCCCTTCCATGGACATGGACACCTCACACTAAACCATGCCACCCAAGGCTCTGTCCAACCTGGCCTTGAACACTGCCAGGGATGGAGCATTCACAACTTCCTTGGACAACCCATTCCAGTGCCTCACCACCCTCACACTAAAGAATTTCTTCCTTATATCTAACCTGAATTTCCCTTGTTTAAGTTCTTCCTCAGTAAACAGAAAATTTCACATTGTGTATAGCTGGCAGTTTTACATCCATTCAGTGTGCATATGGTGACTTCCTAGCTCAATTTTTCTAACATTTCAGTGGGCATGAAAGCATGTGCCTTTAGAGAAGAGCACCAACATTAGTATTGCTTTCAGATGAGGAAAGTCCTTTTGCATTCTGTTCCTTATTTAATATAAAATGTTATCTTCAAAGTCACATAATTGTTCCAATTATTTTATCTGTAGAGCATTTACTGGGGGTAGTATTCTTTTTATACAGCCTACTTAGTGTCTTAAGAAGAGTTCTCAGTAATTTCACTTGAACCATAAAATTAAATCTACTATTTAAGGAAAATTCTAAGTGGCATTTTAACTTGTGCATATCAATTTACACACCTATTTTTGGATTTTATTAATTGATCTGTTATATAGAAAAGGTATGCTGCACTGAGATTGGTTTGCTTTACAGTTGCAGGTAGGAATTTAGAACTACATTTAGGATGACCTCAGGGTGTGAAGGCAGGCAGCCTCTTTACTATGAGAATATGTGAGACTGTCTGGGGGGATTGAAGTTATACATCATTCTTCCATGGCTAGTAGTTTTAGGTATGGAAGTGCTTCTGTAAATTGGACATGTTCCCCCTGTCTTTAATATAGTTTGGTCTTGCACATTGGTTTAAGTCAATACAATTTTCAGTAAAAGTAGTAACACCTGAGTTTTGTATCATGTTTCATTTGTAAACTGGGCCTGCCACACAAATGGAAGTCATCATTATTCACATTTTGTAAGTCTGGAAAAATAATCCCCTCTTTGTAATAAAATGTTTTAAAACCCTGTGTATCAGGACTCTGGAGCACATTCAAATACCAGCTGACACAGAAGTTGAGTTGTATAAACCTTAATCCAGCAAGTTAAACTTTAAGAAGAAGAAAAAAAAAAAGCCCTTAAGGCTGTATTTCACATTTTATGTAGATATAAATGAGACAGCTGACATAGCCCTTATATAATTTTGAAGGACAATCTATTTCCACAGGTCAGGGCCTATACCTATTCAGAACTAGATCCAAGATGTAGTTTCAAATAATGAAATTTCAGGTATATTTTTTTCTTCAGAGCATTTGTGGACTGTCAGGTATGTACGTTCTCATTACAAGTCATCAGTTTTGCATCGTTTTCCTGGATGTACCTTAGCTTTCCTGGACAACCTTTTTAAATGAAAGGAGCACACTTTTTTGATAAATGTTCTCAGCAAAAAAGAGATGGTTTTAAAGTCTTGTAGAATTTTACTGCATAATCCATTTTAATGTCTAGCCAAAGCTATGATTGAAGCATATATTTTGAGCATATATTTTCCAATACACTTTCTGTAGAAAATGGTGAGAGCATGTATTCACCTAACCCTTGCTCCTTAAATATTGCTTGCAGTCAGAGAGATCTTTAATCTTATTGTTGCTACTTTGTAGTCTACACTGAAATATTGTCTCCTGAATAACCCAGGAGTCTCCTTTTTCCTTCACTTTTTTTTTTTCCTGATGAATGCGTCAGGTTTTTTAGGTGTTGAACATTCACTGATCTTTTTTTGTTACAGCAGTAGAAACGTTCACAGCAATTAGTTACTGTGAGGAGATCACTGTCGCAGCCTGATAGTGACATTTGACCTTGCTAAAAAGAAATGAGGGAAGAGAGTAATAAATGAAATAACAAACATTTCCATACTCATGGGACTTTTTGTATGTGTATTCTAGTCTTTTTGTAGGCAAGTGTTCTGTTTGTCCTTATGAATAAATCACTGAAAGTGTATGATTGAATACTCTCTTCTTTATTTACTAGCTGCAATAGTTTACGGAGAAGCTTATTAAAAAAAGTTACTGCTGTTGGAGGTTTTTGCTTTGTTTTTTATTTAGGTCCACAATTCAGTAGGTAGCAACTGAAATGATATATTTCTAGCAAAATAGGTGAGCTAGCATATTTTGGATTATTCAGATTCTGTTGAGACACATGGTTTTGTTTTGTACCTGGCTGGCAGCAATGAAGCATTCAGATAACTTGTGAAGTAACAGGCCTGTGTTGATTAAAGGGCTATCCCTTTCTCAAACTGCATGCCTAATTTGCAGCATTTGCTTTCTCCTGCAAGAGATTTTTGCTCTTGGATATTATTAGTCCAGATGGTTCCAAGTGTGAGACACAACTTTTTAAACTAATGTGTTCCCTGTCTCCACAGCTGTAGCAATTTCAGCTTTGACTGCTTACTTTCCAGCCTTTGGTCTGTTTATGCTGCTGTGGAGGTTCTTGGTGAGCTGTAACTAAACAGTGTTTTTTAAAGCTTGCTTGTTAGATGGTGGTACCCATATGTTAAAACATTATTAAAATGTATCTCTCTCTTCCCTTACATTCTGCATTTTTAAAACTTTCCATAAAATCCTCCTGTGATAGTGATGGATGATTAGCTTTTAAACACAATAAACACAAGAACTTCTAAACACAGCGTTATTTTTGGCCACTGAAAGATAGAAGAAATACTGTTTAAAGCCATCTAAAAAAGTAATTCCAAAGAACTTCTATATAGAAGTCTTAGGGATTCACTTTCTTGTCCCAGAAAAGCAGCTATCATCATACAGCTGTCATCACAAATAATGCATCCAGTATCATTTACACAGTTCAGGAAAATTTTTTACCATGTAAATATCTGGGCAGTGGATCAGGTTGCCCCTAGAAGCTGGGCAGCCTCCATCCATGAAGGTTTTCAAGACACAGATGAGCAAGCTAGTGTATTTTCACAGCTGACCCTGCTTTGGCTTGGACTCTCTTAGCCACCTTCCAACCTCATTTAGCCTTCGATTCTGTGAAATTCAGATGAGGTCGCTTGCTGCTACTGAAAAATGAAGTATTGTGCAGCTCTCTTTTAATCAGTTGTACATTCCACGAAGATAGCTGTAACAGGAGTAGGACACAAGGAGGAGGAATGTGGGAAAGCAAAAGAAGCAAGACATAGTGCTTAGTGCAGGAAACCTTTCATCCCTAAATGTTAAGAATATCCCAGTTGCCTTCTGATGTCAGGAGAGTATAGTAGCCCCAAAATGTTGCTGTTCGTTAGGCAGGCGTAGGGAGTTCGTTGATTCCTAGTTTGTGAAAGGATGCGTTAGCTGGTCAGCAGTCAAGGTGTGTTTTTGCAGTCCTGGAGAAAAAGTGTGTGCTGTCCTTCAAGGTAACAGGAATTGAGATCTCTCTGGAGAAGGGTGGCAGATCTAGATATTAAGAGGTGATGCACTGAGGTTGAAGAGTTTGCTGCAGAATACCTTCCAGAAATCCAAGAGAGCAAAGACCTGTAAAATCGGTAAACTCATTCTTTATTTGATGTGCATTGAGTTACTTTCCGAGATCTTTAAATACCGTTTTTAGCAACTCTCTTCTAGTTTTGCTTATGAGCAGTGTTCACAGTTTACTTTCATTAGCCACCCAGTCTTAACACTAAGCGTTTCTTTTGTAAATAGGAGAGCAGTTGGAGATCAGGCTATGGAATATTTAGAATAGCATGAAACTTTACTTAATTTCCCTTGGCAAGAAGGGCAATATGCATAAGAGTTCTTTGAAACAAATGGTTTTCACATTCTTTTTTTGTTTGTTTGTTTTTTTAACGTGTAAGGATATCTGCACAGGCAGTGAAGAGTTCCCAGGGGTTTGGTTGTGGGATTTTGCTTTTTGGTTTTTGTTTTTGTTGATCACTCTTTGTTGCCTTGTTTTTAGTGCAGTTACTGATCTCTGTATAGTGTCTGTGGTAGCCCTGGTCTAGCAGGACAAAAAGAATGACAGGAGGGAAAATGAACAGACTGATTTTATCCACTGTCCCACCCCTCTCCAGCTGCTGGGGGCACTGGGATAACTTTCTGAGTAGAAGGGGTGGCCTCAGAAGGGATGCCAATAGCCCAAAAGAGTTGTCCTGGTGTCTTGTCTCCTGATAGTGTGGGAGGTGCCAGCTGGTACTGTGCACAGGCTGGTACATAGCCCTCTGACTTGCCCCATCCTGTAATTCTGGTGTTTGCGTGCTTTGAGAGTGTGTAGCTGCTTCTGTGCTTGCCGTTGGACTGCTTTGTATAACTGAATAAACTATCATAGAAGCTCTTAGTTATTAGAGGGTAAATGTGCTATAGATATTTTGATATCTAGTCTGAGGCTTTGCTCAGGCTTCACTTTTGCCGTTTACTGTTAGTCTGTGTCTATGCTTAAGAGCCTTTGTATTTTTAGCATGAGATAGACCTGCCAGAGGCTTTTCGGAATATTTTGCTATCTGAAACAGTGAGATCAAGTAGGCTAAGGTACTTACTGAGTGTTACACTTAGCTTCTCAAGGTAATGAGCTGTCTTGTCTATTTTTTAGAAATGCCTAGTATGATCTCTAACATGCTGTCCTTGATAAAAGAAGATAAAATGTCTTAAAGTTTGCAATTTGAATGAAGATTTTTCATTGATCAGGTGAGAAAATGTGTTTGAGAGTTCTTTGTTGCATAATAAAAAGTTAAAATGCCACTGCCTTAAAAGTAAAAAATGGGTGCTTACATAGGTATTAAAAGCTGAATCTTGATGTAGTACCATGCTCCTCAGAAGTCTTGGCTGGACTTCCCGAGCATTGTAGGAAAAGACTTTCAAGTTTCTTGCAAAACACGAGAACAAATCTTATTTTATTTTTCCCCATTTTTTAAAAAGCACATTAATGAGAGAGATTGACTTTCAGTTGGTGGAATTCCACATCATGTAGTGAGCATTATCTTTGGTGAGTTCAGAACTACATTTACTTCTTAAACACTCAACGTGTTCAAAAGCAACTGGGCAGAATCCTTGAGTCTAGGTGCCTGGGAAGGGTGACTGGGTAAAGCCTGTGTTTGGAAATTAATTGGCTGCTTTTGTGGGTGTTGGATAATGGCATAAAAATTCACCCAGTTATGTTCAAGGCCATGCTGGACAGGGCTTTCTGTGCATGGTCTTGTGTGAAGTGTCCCTGCCCGTGGCAGGGGGGTTGGAACTGGATGATCTTATCAGTCCTTTCCAACCCTGAACAGTCTATGATTCTATTATAACACAACCTTGTGAAGAGTGAATGTGGGCTTGACATGCAAAGGCAGGAAGATACAGCTTAGCAACTGTCTTGTCTTCTTTTCTTCATTCTCATTTTTATTGAAAATGGACCCATGCTTTAGAACCCCTGAAAACGTGAGCAAGAGAAGATGTTGTGAGTGTCGTGGTTTAAGCCCAGCCAGTAACTCAGAACCACGCAGTTGCTCACTCACTTCCTTCCCTTCCTCCTTCCACTCCCGGAGGAATGGGGAGGAGAATCAAAAGAACGTTAACTCCCACAGGTTGAGATAAAAACTGTTTAGTAACTAAGGTATAACACAAACCACTGCTGCTACCACCAAGAATAATGATGATAAGGGAAATATCAAGGGAAGAGAATACAATTGCTCACCACCGGCCAACCGATACCCGGCCTGACCTGAGCAGTGATCCAACCCTTCTGGATAACTGCCCCCAATTTACATCCCAGGCATGACGTGCTGTGGTATGGAATACCTCTTTGGTCAGTTTGGGTCAGGTGTCCTGTCCCTGCTTCTTCCCGGCCTCCCCTCCTCCCTGGCAGAGCATGAGACTCAGAAAGTCCTTGGTCAGAGTAAACATTACTGAGCAATAGCTAAAAACATCGGTGTTATCAGTGCTGTTCCCAGGCTGAAAGTCAGAAACAGCACTGCTTCAGCTACTAAGAAGGAGAAAAAATGACTGCTACTGCTGAACCCAGGACAGGGAGTAACACACATACCTCTGGGCAACAAACTCTCTATTATTTTATTTTATTTCATTTAAAAACAAAAAGAAAATGAACAATTTAGAAACCAAGTACATGGGAACAACCAATACATGAGTCTGGAATGGGCTGTGCAGGAAGTGAGGGGGCATGCATCTGTGAAATACCTTTGGAACCTGGCAAATTCTCCCCATGTTATGTTGGAGTCTGATTCTATTTATGTTGTGCTTGGACTCATGCAAGCTGTAAGTTTAATAACCACGACTGGTAATCTAGATGCTGGGAGTAATAGCATATTAGATTGATGGGAATTACACTCAAAACATTCTTCTCTTGCAATAGTTACCATTGACAGCTGTTCTTAGTATTGTTTTCTGAACAATTTTGTATCTGCTTTTCTTTATTTAGACCATATTTCTTTAGCTTATTTATGGCGATGGGAGATGGTGGGGGGATCACTGATTTTTTTCTGAGAATTTGGGGGTGTCTTTCACTGTGGTTACAACCATGTCAATTTGTAAGGGGAAAGTCAGTAATCTTTTTGGGTTGCTCTGCCTTCTCTGCTCCAGAACATTGCTGCTTGCAGTCTCTAGCTTGTTTAGAGAGCTCGGAGTACATGGGTAGTCCTGTCCTTCAGATGTGCAGAATGAAAGTTGCAGGAAAGATACATATTCATATGAAAATTAGTTCTGGCAAACTGTCTATCAAAAGACCCATTTTTTTTTTAATGTAACAATATCAGAAATATGTTTGTTGCTTGCCTGTTATGTGGAACATTAGAATCAAAGTTACTGGTTATAACACTGAAGATATCCAAGACAGTAAAGCTGATTGTAATTGAAAGAATATTTATGTTAAATGGCAAATATGCTCATTCTTAATATACAAAAAAGCATTCATTAGAAAAAGTAATTCATTTCTTTTGAATTGAACGCAATGTAAGTTTAATTTTCAGAACATTGCCTGGGGCAATGGTTTGACATATTCTTGAAACCCATCTGATTAGTTCTCAGAATTATGCTGAGAAATGTCACTTACTGTGGAAAATACCTGTTTAAGCAGTGAACCTCAGAAAAGAAAAATTATTTTCCATCACAAATTGCTTTGTGCATCTCAGTGGCAAGGGCAACAGTTAGCTCTAATTGTGTATTGAGCTTGTTTTTATATGATTATGGAATCAATTCAGAGTCTTAACAGAAAAATGATGTGGATTGAACTAAGTCCATTGTGCTATTTTTGTGAAGGTGACCTTAAAGAAAAAGCGCCAAGACTGTTAAGTTTAAAATTTCAATGCTTTTCTGCTGTAATGACATGAAGCTCAAAATTGCTCATGTGACATTTCCTCTAAATGAAATAGGCTTTTTCATCTGAAGTAGTGGTAAAGATACATTGCATGCACTCAGAGTGGGTTTTGAGTGAGTGAATAAATATAATAAAGTTATATAATATAATTTACAGGACTTGCTAATGTAAGTATTTTGCCTATACCCATCATTCAGTATTACAAAGATTTTGATAGCCATACTAGATCTTACTGGACTCTGAAATGCTATTTTAAAGTATTGCAGTCAAATTAGTATGGTTAAACAGATGGTAAGATTTCCAGAGTTTAAAACCAAACTTTGGTCCGATTTCACACAGTGCAAAGCTTAGGTTTCTGCCAAAAGCACCATTTTCACATTTGACAACCAGATTTGTGTTTGTATACCGCAAGGACAGCTGAATGCATTGTATGGACATTGATAATTTTCAGTAGTGGAGTAGTTTTAATTATTGGGTGTAGCACTCCAGGCTATGTTACCTCCTTCATTAAGAATATATGTATATATGAAAATAAAGTCTGTACTTATTTTAGAAACTTAGGGTTGTTCATGATATTTATTAAGTCTCCAATGTATCTTGCATTTTTTAATGAAAGTCAGGGATTTGGACCTCCTTTGCTATATGACTTCAGTAGGATAGTTTAGTGGCTACTTTAATGGAGCTTACTTTCTAATTAGAGGGTTTTTTATGGTATAATCAAATATGATAGATCTTACTGCATTTAATCTGTCTGTATTTTCTTGCAGTGTTGAATGTTATCATTGTAAGAAAATCACTGTTTTCAGGACATTTCAGTCTATCCTTTACAGTGAGATGAGAAAGCCAGGGTTTTTTTATTCCCCCAGGTTGTAGAAAGTGTCATGTGCATTTCCAATTAAAAAAAAAAAAAAAAGTATTCATAATGAATAAAAGCTCTTTCCAGAGGAAAGAAATTACCTTTGACTGGTACACATNGTTTTTTTATTCCCCCAGGTTGTAGAAAGTGTCATGTGCATTTCCAATTAAAAAAAAAAAAAAAGTATTCATAATGAATAAAAGCTCTTTCCAGAGGAAAGAAATTACCTTTGACTGGTACACATAGTGCAGGTTGTGGCACAGAACATGGTCTCTGCTAGGAATGAGAGAAGCTTCCTTAAAATGGTTACAATGGCTTTGAACTTACATTTAAGTGAACTCCACCTTGGACTGTGCTTGTTGCTAACATTGATTTAGATGTTCATATGTTAATGCACGTGTAAGTAGTTGGATGTGCAAATTGATGTATCTACAATCTGTTCTGACCCCTGTTACTTGAAATGCCTGTGGCTTTATTACTTAAAAGAGCATTTTTAGCATTCAGATGCTTTGTGACAGAGGACAGTATCTTTTTTTTTCCTTCCTTCTCATTAATTCCCAGGTTTACATGTTGGAAAATCGAGAGAAAATTAAAAATCATTCAGCCAAGGTGAATGACGAAGGGCAGTGATAGGGCTCAGGTCACTCAAGTCCCAGTCATATGACATCCCTTATTCTTAATCAGATTCCCTTTCAAGCAGTGTTAGTTTTAATTAAATAGAAGTAGTCTTATCTCTAAGCTTCATTAAGGTGTCATTAAAGAAACTAGGGAGATGAGGAAAGGATGTCAGAGTTCCTTCATCAGGACCTTAAATTCTGTTTATAAACCATAAAGTAATTTCAGATTTCAGTTTATGTAATTGGCAAGAACTCTTCTGAACCCTTCTGAAACATAAAAATACTAGTCCTGTTCTAAAAGAGCATTCCAAATTATAAAAATAAATCAATTGAATGACTCATCTCCCCTTAAACATTTGTAGGGTTTGGAAACAACAAAGCAGTTTTAATTGTGGGGGAAAACTGCTTAAGTACAGTGCTTGATAGCTCAGAAAAATCATCTGTGTTGTGACTAAAGTATAGCTACATGGATGCTAGCATTTGGGGCCATTCAGAAATAGTAATTTTTTAGATGCTTTTCTTTTGATGCTGAAGCATCATTGTTGTTATCCTGAAATATTCAAGTAACAGATTTGGCTCTACGTGATTATTTTGGTTTGGGTTCTTTTTTTTTATTTATTTATTTTATTTCTTTTTTGTTGAACATAATGAAGTATAATAGTTCCAGGCTTTCATCCGCAAGCAGAGAATTGTGTGACTCTGTGGGGGGTGCGTCTTTTAAAGGAAGAAGAGGAGAAAAATGTAAAGTTGGGAGGCTGTTTAAAACCAAGCAGTTGAAAATCTGCAGCACCATATGTGAGCATTTTAGAGTAGTCTTTTTAATTACACAGTGTTTTAAAATTTGCAGCATATGTTTGTGTGTTGGGATGAGTAATTGATGTCCACTAGGTTTTCACAACACTCCAAGGAGCAGAAGCTGCACGCCAACATCGTGACATTTTGGTTTTTAAAGTAATGGTAATGGAAAGCTGCAAGCATTAGGAGGTGATGGCAAGGTGGGCACTAGGCAGGCATTTTGCCCTAAAGTTCATGTATTTCAAATTGCTTGCGGTTCCTGTGGGGTTTATGAAGGAACTAAAGTTAAAGCTGTCTCCTTAATTTGTTCTGAAATTACTTTTCCAGCTGACTGTAATCATCTGAGACGTAAAGGACAGAGGATGTGTCCTGGAAGTGCATTGGCTTGTTTCTTTGGTTTGGTTTGTTTTTCTCTGGAGAGAGCACAGCCAGTGTTATCTTTGTGAGGCAGTCTCACAAATGTGCCTTATCCCTGGCCAGTTCCTTCCCTGTTTCCAGAGGGGATAAACCAACTTTCATCTGCTTCTGCTCACCACTTGTGCTGTCTGTAGTGCTCTTCTTTTGAGTCATTTTTCTTTTATGCCTTTGGTAAGTTGGGGTCTAAGCAATTGGCCTTGTTAGTTTCCACCACCACTAAATTGAGCCAGGGACTAAGGGAGGGCTAGAAGTTCAAATCCAGGCATGGCTGTGATAAACCCTACGCTGAT
Source organism: Agapornis roseicollis (assembly GCA_002631895.1). Classification (NCBI taxonomy): domain Eukaryota; kingdom Metazoa; phylum Chordata; class Aves; order Psittaciformes; family Psittacidae; genus Agapornis; species Agapornis roseicollis. The sequence goes on along the minus strand of NDXB01017356.1, from coordinate 31,111 downwards.
TTAAAAACAGAAAAACAAACCTCAAACCACTTTTTCTAACATTTGCTTCATCACTGTGCTTTAGAAAGAGATGACTCAAGAAACTGCATCATCTTTTCTTCCCCTTCACATTTCTTTGTTGTCTTGGCATTTTCCTTCTCCACTTTCAGAATTTGCAAGTTGGTTCTATTTAAGCAGGGTTTTATCCCTCTTTATTATTCACTCTAAAGGTAGGTTGTGCATTCATTACATACACAGTAAAAACTAAGTGATTGGTATTCTGCATGAAGCAGGTTCACAGTAACAGACTCAAAGAGACTGACTATAGTGAGTTAATGCAGGTGAAGGATGAGCTCTTATTTAGCCTTCCATTTAGTTTCACTTGATCTGAAGCGATTTCATCAGCTTCACTGCTCTCTAGGAGGAAACAAGTCCTAGTTGTAGGCTGAAAACTGGGTTATGGTATGATAAAAGAATGCTGTGGAAACTTGCAGTGACTCCGTCTGTTGTCGGGTATTAATAACGGGAAAGCCTAGTTTGCCAACAGTCTTTTGTCTGAAAAGTTTATCCCAAAGAACATGTAATTTATTCATCTGGATGGGTGTAGCATCCAGTGGAAAGACATGCCACAGGAGAGAGACTTAACAGGCATAGGTCTGAACAAATTCGCTGATATTGTGCTACTGAAAGCCATTTATTTTCCACTGCTGTGCTGAGAAAAGTACACTCGCAGTGTTCTCCCCATCTTTGTGGTCCTAGCAGAGAGTTGGTATCCTGATGCTTTTTTGAATACTTATACAGCTCTTATTTTTAAGACCAGTTGTCGTCTCCAAGGTTTACAAACTGTTTCAATCCTGAAAAACAGATGCAAGAGGAAAGTAAACCCACAAGCGTTATCCCCTCCTAGCTGTTTTCCTGAGGACCTGCTTTTCTTACTGAGGAGTTCAAGTGTGGTCCTGCAGCTTCTCAATAGCAAACTGCCTGCCTGTCAAGGGGCCTGTGAGAACTGGGATGCCAGTACTGCAGTTACTGATCTGAGTATACGATCTTTGCACTTATTAAGATACACCTATTTGAATTTGTGCACTCCACAGAAAGAGCAAGCCTGCAACGAAGGACTCCCATGAGTCTATGTCATATAAAGGTCACAGGATATAGATTACTGTGTAATGGGAGTTTGAAAGTAAATATGCACATGTATATGCATGTATGTGTGCATATAAATATGTATGTAATATGTAGGGTACATTTACATATGTATGTGTGGGTTTTTTTAAACTTCAGACCCTCTTGCATGGTGAACACATATGATTCCTTCCTTTAGTCATCCATTTTCTGTCTTGTAATTTTTGTACTTGTTAGTAGTTCTAGGAACAAGCTATGTAGCCACAAACCCGAATCACTGAGAAAGAAGAAGTATTTATCATTACATTGTTCAGTCTTCTGACAGATGAAAGTAACATTCCCATTGCTTTCTTCTTACACATTAGATACACATTCCCCTTAGGATTTTTTTACCATCAGAAATTCAAAGGGAAGAGTGATAGCGATGCCAGCAAGATGGAGGGAATACCTATACGGTATCTTAGTTTTCTGTTGTTTGATTTCCCATTGATTTTTCCCTGTAGTTATTTTCAGTCTCTCTTAATAAAAGCTAGACAAAATAATAATGGATGCCTAAGTATATGTAATAGTTATGAAAAATTAGTCTTCATCTTTGGTTAAAGTTTTGCACTCTGTCTTAAGGCATTTCCATTTCTGAAGGGAAACTTTGTAAATAAGGAACTTTGGAGAAGTTTAAGTTTTGTTAATGCTTCAGCAGCGACTAAAGACTTGTCAAATGTTTTCCACCGATACAATAGCTTTGAAAATAAATTTAGCATTTAAGGTGAAGATTCCTTCAAATATTTAATATTTTAAGTTAGTATTTGACCTTATGCAAAGTAGAAAAATTTCATAATAAAGGATCTATTTAACTAACAGATTGTACTGCCCTCATTCCTGCATGGAGTTTGATTGATTTTGTTGATGCTTCTCATCTAAGTCCTCTGCAATTTTATCTGAACAGTACCAAACCAATGGTACTGTTTATTTCAAATCTTTGCTTACATGTGTTACTCCACTTTTTTTTTCTTTACCTTTATTTAAAACATACATATTTTCACTGAAGTAATCACAGACCTTTTTTCCAAAAAGCATAAGCAGAAGAAGAAACTAACATAGAAGCATTTCATTAGTATGGTGTTAGCTGTTTAAGCTGGATTTGAAAGCTGCTCTCCTGGGATCTGTGCAAGAAACAACTGCTATGTTATGTATACTGTGTATTTATTCCATATATAAGTAAACATAAAAGGGGATGATAATTTTGTTTCAGGTCTAATATTGTGTAATAAATTGAGCAAACTAATGGGCTAGTGAATGGAAGTGTCCCATCTTATTTAATAATCTAAATGCATACATTTTATTGTAGTTGCAGTACAGTTACTATAATTCGTTATATGCATGTACTTAAATTAAAATGTTATGTGTTCTAATTTGCTGGTGGTATGAAGTGGAAAAAAAGATGCCTTAAGGTTTCCAAAACCTGACTTACGAGTATAGCGATCGTTTCAAGAAGTTCTATATAAAATCGCTTGGTCTTTTTGTCATGAATTTTACATTTAAGTCAGTGGAAGCCATATAGCTAAAATCATACTGAATTCATTGCAAATCTAGGGCATGCTTAAGGGGCACTTCATCTGAGCAAAGAAATCATTGCTTTGACTATGGCTATGTTAAGTGAGAGATGGAAGTGAATAGCTTTTAGTTTATTGCTCATTTGAAAGCTGGAGGGAAAAATGGCCTTTGTCTACCTGCCAAGCTCTTCCCCTCCCCTGCTCAGACTTCCTAAAAATGCACATTTGAAGTCTGACAGCAGTTATCTTTGATTTCTTTCAGTAGCTTTTCCAAGGTTTTCTTTTTAAACTCTGCTTTCTTTTGTTTCTGTAATAAATTCCAGCTATTTTTTAAATGTAATAAGTAAAAACTGATGTGGCTTGAAACAGGCCCCAAAGAAAGTCACTAAATGATAGTTGGTACCTAATTCAAAGTCTGATCACTAAGACGTAGTCTTGAGTTGCTGGATCCTTCTCTGTTGATATATGAATCTGTTGAATTTCTTTAGGTAAATTTCGAAAGCCCTACCTTTTTGATCTTGCTATAATGATACCTTATTGGAGATGGAGTCTAAGTGTGTGTTATAGTGCTGAAACATTGTAATCACAGCTTGTGGCGAATTTGTGATCTGTAAATATGAAACCTTGTTGTTATGTAGCTAAACAAGGAAGATGAAGTTGTGAAGTCTGTTGGTACCTTCAAAAATAGCGATTTTAAGTCATTAATTAGCTTCTTTTGCTCTGAGACCAGCATAAAGAACAGAAAATATTTGTTGTTTTCATGGCAGAGCATTCAATAACTGGAGCTTTTCTTAATATAAATAATTTTAGGTTTATTATGGGTTTGAATTTATTCTACTTTTTTATCTTCTTTAATTGGGGATTTTTTTGAGCTCCTGACATCAACACAGATGTCAAACAAGCAATTCTTAAGAGACCTTCTGGAAAGATTTGTTTTTATGGAGGAGCTAAAAAAAAACCCAAACAAGCTCAAAATTCATCTTCTGTTTTCTTTTTTTTTTAGTTCAAAGCTCTGTTATGATAAAGCACCTTCCATACTCTGGAGTTCCAGTTAGGTGTATAGCTACCTAAACATGGAATCTTACAAAGTCCTGCAGCCCGTTGCAGGAGCAGATGAAAATGCTCTTTGAACTTTGTGTCTTGCTAGATTATGTGATGAGCATGCCCATTTATACTTTCTCCAGGTAAGACGCATGTTACTTCCAAATAGCTTTTATGTTTGAGGCTGATTGACTACTCATACCATGAATAGAGGCAGGAAACAGTTTTGCAAGTATAGCAAAGAAGCCCTTTTAGATTAATTCAGTTTCTGTTACCGTTCAAACTGGATTCACATTTTATTAGTGCAACTGAGAATGAGTCATTGATGATAATGATAAGCACATGTCCAAGGAAATAGACTCTGCAAAAGCTAAACTTTGGGGTGAGTTTAGCAATGAATTCCTAAGCTGTGCTTTCTGTTTGCTGCACTGCTCTTACTTGCTGGATTTTGAGAAAATCAGGTAAAACATTCCTAACACTTAAAGCCTTTTGCTAAATTATGTATGTTCTGTTTATTTGAGTGGTTAGATATTTTAAGCTGGTTATCTTGAAGCACTAAGCTTAATTTGCTTTCGTTTAGTTTTGTACGAAGCATAAAAGTAGACAGTTACTGACATCTCACAGAGATCATCATCTTGTTATTTTCCCGTTTTACTACCTTTAGGAGTTGTGAAGAAATGCATTCTTTTGTTTTGTGAAGCAGATTTGATGTCATCCACATGGAAGTCCTGGTTAAAAATAAATAAAATTCATAGTAGTTTGGAGATCGGTGTAATATTCTTTACCTTATGGGTTATGTCTCTGTCATTTTTGGGCAGAATTCTCCATGTAATAATATTACAGAGAGTCCTGTAAAAACAGAAAAAATCTGGTTTTGGCTGACATAACATCTTTTACCCCTATTCTTTTTCCTTTGAGGGTCCTCTCAGCTATGTTCTGATGTTGTTTTAGCTATTGCAGTATCATATCCATCTGTGTCAAAATTAAAACAACTCCTTAATAAACACTTAAATTCCAAGGATATAAAGTAAGATGTGCTCTTTGTGACTGCTAATTTTCTTTCATTAGAATGCTGACCAGTGAAAGTTGCAGCAATATAATGATTTTGGTTTTTTACTTGATAAAGATGCTACTGTAGATAATGATGCTTCCAGATAAATGCCATTAGCCTGAGACGTCTTTCAAATACAAATGTCAACCCTCAGTTACTAAGCATATTGATCCAATAAATAATTTCTTCAGGAGTGTGGAAGGTGTTTATTTTTGCAGTAAGGGTAGGCACTATGATATGATGGTTACTTAGGAGAGTTAATTTCTCTTTTTGCCTTTATGATTAAAGGAGTGCCCACTTGTGACATATCTGTGCAGTGTAACCTTGTCTTGGCAACACATATGTAATAGGAGAGTTTGGATATGTACATAGGCTAAGATTCATGCTCAAAATGCAGTGTATTTGACTTATTATCATTAAAATATGTGTTTTCCATAAGAAATTGTATCTTCTGCTGGCAGCCAAGTTTGGAAAAAAATGGAGCAGTGCTACAGGATTGGCAGTTTTTGTAAAGATCAGAGGTTGGATTAAAAGCTGGTAGCTTGTGGTTTATGTATCTCTGTGACTAAATTTCATGGTTAATATGCATTATGAAGTAGTGCTTGAACTAATAGTGGTACAGAACTGATCATCTTGGTTGGAAAAAAATGTTGGATTAATACGAATAATTTGATAATCTCATAAATTTTAGTTAAGCGGGGGAAAAAGCTTTTTTCATAATGTGACTTTAATATCTTTAAGGCCCTGTCTGTTAGATAAGACATTTTTAAGCAAGGATTGTCTTTCTAGGAAAACAGCTGTATTTTGTAGTAGTTCACTTCTGTCACTTCAGAGATATCCTTCATGCAGTTTCAAGTAAACCTCAAGAAAATGAACGTTAAGAGCTTTCCAGGCCACTATGTAAGAATGATGTATTTATGAATTATTTTACAGAACCCTGTTTTGCAGCATTAATGATCTCTGTTCCAGAAGAATTGTGATTGACAAGGTTCAATAGATGTTCGATTTCCATGAGGCTGATATTCTTATATGAAATTAAGTTATCAAAGGTACCAAGAGCTCTTTTTTTTTTTTTTCTTAAATCTTTCTCTCCTTATGAGCAAATGTAATAAATAACAGTTTTTTAGTCATTTTGGTTTATTTAAAGCAAAAAAAAAAAAAAGATAAAACTAGTTTAGCGTTCAGTGTTCAGTTTAGTTTTGTCTTTGTTATGGTTTTGGGGAGGGTTGGTTTTGATGTTTTGTGGGTTTTTTTGTGTATTTATTTTTTAACTATTATTTAAATAGTGGAATTTTGATCTTTAAAACAAACAAAAAAAACCCCAAACCAAAAAAGAGCAACCTTTTCCTTGGAAGCAGCATTTAATTTAGGCAAGCTGGTTTTCTGGAAGCAGCTGCACTTCTGAGCTTTTTCAATTTATGATGTAAAATGTAAATAGATAATTGGGTCTCTGGGAGACAATTCACAAGAGTTAATATTTCATAAGGCGATGTGTATTGGATATTTAGAAAATGACAATCACCACACTATTTGTGTATATATCTCAGTAGTATGAATTTGAGGTGTTATTGCTTCCTGTAAAAGTGAAAATCTAGATGCTGGCCACATTGCCTACAACTTGAAAGATCAGGATGTGAATAGTATCTGGCCATTGAACATAGCTGTGGGATGTCATAGCTGGTAGTCATAAGGAAACACCCTGAAGAGAAGTCTTGTAATTCATTGTGATCATAGCCAAGTCTGCTCTTGGAATTCATTTCTACCAGAGCAGATCCCAGAGATATGCATCATCTGCCAAGTATTCCTTCCTCCTGGCTATTGTAAAATACAATGCTTGGAACCCATCAAACACTTTGTGTGGCTTGGTTAGGGAAGGGTAGACAGTTGGTCTTTGAAAAGACATTGCATCCAGGAGACTTGCAGTTGTATAGACTGCTCAGCACTGGGTATATCATGTAGAACATTTACTGCCAGCTGTCACAGCGCAGCAACGCAGCAGAAATCGTGTTGTATTTTTACTTCTCACACATATGTTGTTAGAGATAGCATGATACAGTTTTTACAGCAAAGTCCTAGGCTAGAACATCAGAAGTCACGTTTCATTGACTTGTTTGTATGAAAAAACCCTCCAAACAAAAAAGAAAATAACCCATCCCTGACTTACAGATACCATGCAGTCTTTTCACATTTTGTTATTATTTTTTAAAAATACATGTATATCAAGCCTGAGCCAATTCGTTTTCCTGTCAACATTTTATCACTCCAAACAACAAACCTCTGACAGACGTTCTTATCAGTCATGAATGCTGTGAAGTTCAGGGCCCTTGAAGACTACTTGCCAAGGATGGAGTAATGCTTGATTTTTCATCTGATGCCTTCCTTCCCCAAGTAGAAGAGATAGACTTGGCTTTAGTGAGCAGAACAAAAAATGTCAGATATAAGAGCAGTACATGGAAGCTTTTAAAAGCAGTGAATCAAGATTTCCTGAGCTTTTGTTATGTTTGTGCAATGTTTTTTATTGTAAATTTGCCTGTATTTTGCCAGTATTCAAAATTATTTATAAAACATTTCTAAATGTAAAATATTACAGATTAATTTAATATTACAGATTAATTTAATAAATTAATTAATTAATTTAATATTATTTATAAAACATTTCTAAATGTAAAATATTACAGATTAATTTAATATGGGGATAGGAATGTGGACTACTTTCCCTTAAATACCCTTTGTAGTAACAAAACTGTTAGTCTGTTTGGCAGGGATAGCAGCTGTGCTAAGTTCCTGTAAATAGAATTGGTATTTTTTCGTTTGACATAGAAATGTTACCTTGCTGAATAGCACCTGAGTTAGTTACTAAGTGACAGATATCATTTTGATTAAAACCCAACATATCTGGTCCTCCCATTAAGGAGGCTGTGAATAGTGCATGATAAGCAGAACTTAAATTCCTTGACATTAAGATGAAAAAATCAAAGTTTCTTATCATTGTTGTGCCATTTTAGTAAACAGCACACATTTGAACAAGGTATCTGAACTTCATCCAATGTTCACCTTAGATTGGCTTGTAAATGTTCTCAGATGTTGTACATTGCACTACCCTTCTTTTGGGAAAACTTGCAAACTTCCTTCTGATGATGATTTCTGTGTGGAGTTGGATAGGTTTTATCTAGGCATTACATCCCCAGTGGAAGATATTGGTGCTGTTGAGAGAAGTTCCTTCTATGGAGCCTTCAATGTTTGTCACATAGAAACTGGGAAGCTGCCTTGCAGTGTGTTGCCTAGCTTGGAAGAAGAAAAGAGCCCTAGGCCTTGTAAGAAAGAGCAAGCACAATGTGAATGTTCTTGCTTTGTGTTTTGCCTTGGACAAGCCAGAGTAAGTTGCTTTCTTTTGTCTTGTCTGTTTGTTTGCTTTTCAACTCAAGATTGGCTGGCAGAACAGCTTTCATCAAGGCATCCTTTTAGGGTGGTGAGATGCTGGAATGGGTTGGCCAGGGAGGTTGTGAGTGCTCCATCTGTGGCAGTGCTCAAGGCCAGATTGGATGAAGCATTGGGTGGCATGGTTTAGTGTGAAGTGTCCCTGCTTATGGCAGGGGGGCTGGAACTAGATGATCTTAAGGTCCCTTCCAACCCTAACTATTCTGTGATTCTATGATCCTTGCAGCTCCTGACGTGCCTAAGATTAGACTCTTGTTATCCAGAATCCTATGCCTTGCTTTTGCTCTCCATGCTTATGCCTTTATCACTCGTTGTGTTCCCATTCTTCTCAGTCACTGACTAGTTCATAACCTCAGTGTTCAGTTTGGCAAGGCTGCTATAATATTGACTGACATTCTTCTGAGCAAATGTAGAGGAAGATACCAAAATTGTGAAGTAATAAAGTAATACAGGCATGATTTTGAATAAATGAATGTATGTAAGGTGGATTGAATGACTGTTGATTTAGTGTTATGATGTGGATTTTTTGTGGTTAAGGTCTTCACTTTATTGATTATTCACTATTGAGACAAGGGTAGTCTCCAAGCAAAGAACGTGTTTGAACAACCTTTACTTTTGTCAGTTACTAATGTGTTCTTAGAAAAACTTGAAGTGCTCCAGTATGTATTCATACCTGGCATTATTTTTAGAGTGTGTTAAAATGGCCTTAAGTTTGCTGATATATGAAATAAATTGTTTAAAAAGTAGTGAAAATGAAGACTTTTAAAACAGTACGAAAATCAGGTGATCTTGAGTAAGGATTATATAATATGCAGCTTATTTGTGCTAGATATTGTTTTCAGAATTGTAACAGAAGATTGTATTATGTATATGTTAGAATTGCAACCTACATAGTCTCCTGGTGAGTCCTGTCTTCCCCCCCTCCAGTAGTGTTATTTCATTTGGAAGAAGTAGTGTGTAAATTGACAACCAGAAATCCTTTCATAGTATCAGTGCTATATGAAAAGTAAAGGACTTTTGAGTATAGGAGTGGCAAGCTTAGAAAAGCATTGGGTATAGTGGGAATATTTTCAGTTTGCCTGGGATAGGTTTCCCTTTAAGCAGGGGAAAGTCTTGTTGGAGCAAAACATTCGGCCTTTAGACGCAAGTTGATGTGAAACTTCTCTTCCCAGTTTTGGAACTGTGGAACTGATTTCTGTAATTCATGTATTATAAGAACCTCTGTTCATAAACTTTTTTTTCTTTGGAAAAATGTGTTTGCAGAATGGATCTCATCTGCTCTAAGACTTTTTTATGCCTGCTACCTTTGCGTGAATCATAGAATCGTAGAATCATAGAATAGTTAGGGTTGGAAAGGACCTTAAGATCTCCTAGTTCCAACCCACCTGCCATAAGCAGGGACACCCCACACTAAACCATGCCACCCAAGGCTCTGTCCAACCTGGCCTTGAACACTGCCAGGGATGGAGCACTCACAACTTCCTTGGGCAACCCATTCCAGTGCCTCACCACCCTCACACCAAAGAATTTCTTTCTTATATCGTATCCAATCTAAACCTCCCCTGTTTAAGTTTTAATCTGTTACCCCTTGTCCTGTCACTACAGTCCCTAATGAAGAGTCCCTCCCCAGCATCCCTATAGGCCCCCTTCAGATACTGGAAGGCTGCTAGGAGGTCTCCACGCATCCTTCTCTTCCCCAGGCTGAACAGCCCCAACTTTCTCAGCCTGTCCTCGTATGGGAGATGCTCCAGTCCCCTGATCATCCTTGTGACCCTCCTCTGGACTTGTTCCAACAGCTCCATGTCCTTTTTATGTTGAGGACACCACAACTGCACACAATACTCCATGTGAAGGTGATCAGTAAGTTTATTACTGAGTTTACTTTTAAGAGCTCCACTGGCAACACCACTTGTGAGAACTTTCTTCTTAAGTCAGATATTAAAATATTGAGCATGCTCAACTGGCATCCTGTATTTTAGCTGTTCATTTAATGTTGTGTGAATATATACACATCTAAGAATTTATATAATGTACCTCTAAAGCATACAGCAGTCTTACTTGTGGAGAACTGCTTGTTTCTAGGCTGGGAAAAGAGTGATGCTTTTCCTCGGGGGGAAAAATACTTCTTTTAATTGGCTGTCTTGAAAAGGGCTTGCAATATTCAGTGTTCTTCTGCATGTGATTCAGCTCTGAATACGTTCCTTTTCGTCCCCTTTAGGATGCAGGGATGTACTATTGTCAGCCATGATTTTGTAATGAAGGGCTAGCTGGTGAGCTACTGCTAACACTCCTTCCTGATTCTCTGCTGCATTTTCTGTTGCTTTACCCTGATAAAAGGCATCTCAGAAGGAAAACTGTCCTTGCTGTCTGAAGTTTCTTGGATGTGACGCTACATCCTCCTTTTTCTCTGTAATTTTTCTGACTGTCCAGACAATTCTTTGAAGCAATTTATGTAACATGGGACTTGCTGTTATGGTTTCATTACTTTTAAAAACCTTTATTTGCTTAACTTTTCCAGACATCTACAGAAGTTGTTGTGTTGCAGATGGTGGCGTTCTGCAAGTGGCAGAAGGGGAAAGTGTTTAAAAAAATAACAGTAAATAAAAAGCTGAAAAAGCTCAGTATCTTTCTTTTTAAATCTGAAATACTAGAAGCTCGGTTCTCTTACATGCCTCAGACTTAGTACCAGCATCATAAGAAACCCTCAGAACCTAAGTAGTCCCTCTAGACATACTACATCCTTTTGTCTCCTTTGTGTTTTGGGCAGAGATACATTTTTCAAGTTTCCCTTTGTTACCTATTTTTATATATATATTTTTCTTTTTTCTTGGCAGTTCAAGGCTTTGGATATGTGTCAAATTAGGAAACTTACGATTTTCTGTTGATGCTTTCTTGATACTTTTCTGTGGCCATATGGCTTAGTAAAACATTCATTTTGCATTTGGTTAGAGATAGTTTTATCTAGTCCTAATGGCACCCAAGGCTTCGTCCAACCTGGCCTTGAATACCGCCAGGGATGGAGCACTCACAACCTCCCTGGCCAACCCATTTCAGGGTCTCACCACCCTAACAGGAAGGAATTTCTTCCTTAGAGCCAATCTAAACCTCTCCTTGTTAAGTTTGAACCGGTTACCCCTTGTCCTGTCACTACAGTCCCTAATGAAGAGCTCCTCCCCAGCATCTCTATAGGCCCCCTTCAGATACTGGAAGGCTGCTATGAGGTCACCACGCAGCCTTCTCTTCCCCAGGCTGAACAGCCCCAACTTTCCCATCCTATCTTTGTACAGGAGATGCTGCAGTCCCCTGATCATCCTCGTGACCCTCCTCTGGACTTGTTCCAACAGCTCTATGTCCTTTTTATGTTGAGGACACCAGAACTACACACAATACTCCAGGTGAGATCTCATGAGAGCAGAGTAGAGGGGCAGGATCACCTCCTTCAACCTGCTGGTAACGTTATTCTGAGAAGACCTTATTTCAGCCATTCAGTATTTAAAGGGGTCTTTGCCCAATCTGGTGTGCTTGAGATTTTCTTCCCAAACTGTTGGTAACAGCAGGTACCCCAGCTTTCACAGGAATTGTTTTCCTCAAAGTTACCCAAACTCTGTGGAAGTGGTGACAAAGGGGGACATTTGCTTCTTGTCAGATTGACTTAGTTGCTTGAAATACTGCATGTTTAGTGCGTAACTGATTGTGGGGTGATCACTGCCAAATTCTAATCAGACTCTTGATTATAAAACTGCTTCGAAACATTTTTCCTCCTTTTTCTGCTTTACTTTTTTCCCCAGTGGTGCTTTTATGAATTACTGATGCGTGTGTAACTCTTTTATGTTATTAATACTGAATATGTATGCTCTAAATGTCAGTTTAGGTGGCAAAGCTAAAGGAGCTGTATATTTTGGTTCACTGCTTTATGCCACTGTATGCTTTCTAAAGGGAAACAAAGAAACTGCATCTGCTCAGTTTGTTTGTGCTTTTATGGTCTATAAATATATGCTAGGTGAAAAGCCAGAATCATTGTTCTCATTTAAAAGAATTGTCTTTGAGGGACAGTTTCCTAAGATGCCTCCCTTTATTTCATATTGAACTGCATGTCTTAGAACAGTTACTCTCTTTGTGCAAGCTTGAAAAAGTCATGATGGCATTTAAGCCAGTAGAATACATTAAATTTATAGAATGTTACTCTTAATGTTATTTATTTTTTTCCCTTTTGGAAGGGATGAACATAAATGTGCTCTTCTGATTTGAGATTGAGTTTTGAATTCACTATCTGGATTTTAAATTCTGTTCTGATTTAAGTAAGTGTTGCTGTAAATCTGGAACTTTTTCGTTAGAACTGATGAATCTAACTCAACATCCTCTGTCAGTCAGAAATTGATGCAAAGTAGCCATATCAGTTAGGGTCCTTATTGACTCACACAGAGGTAGCTTAAAAAATGTTGCCAGCAATACCTTCCATTAATCACCTTATTTAGATTATAGTGTGTTTTCCCTCCTCTTCAATTACTGTTCACCATCTTCCTGGAACATCTCTGTGACCCTTCCTTGCACTTTTTCATCATGAAGTTAGTTTATTTGCCGGTATTGAGCCTGTCTATTGAAAGAAGATAAACTGGCAAAGGCAAACTGGAGGCAAGCTTTCAGTATGTCTATTGATGTTTTAATGTTACTGGAACAATATGCCTTTATAACTGTCCATGCAGTCCAGTGCAAAACTGTATTTTAACAGCCTATGAACTCTGCATCTTATATGGACTCTGATGGCAGATATTGCTAGCTGCTGAGGATTTTTGGTTTTGCTTTTCAGTGTTGCTCTGGTGCTAGTTTCTGTTGTTGTAGGTTTTACTGGAGATAATGTGGCTATGTCTTGCATGTTTGTGTGGCAGCCATGTGGCAGAACCCAGTTTGGCTACTCCTGTGGTAAGGATGATTTTTGTCCACTGTTTGTAGCTGTACCTCTCCTCACACTGGTAGAGAAATTTACATAAAGTAAATTATTCTGAAGAGCCAGGAAAATCTGATGCTGCTTGCTTTCTGTTTGTTAGAATTCTTTTGAAGACCTTAAGGTATATTTTTGATTTGTAGAGAAAAGACACTGTGTTAATTCATGCGTAAGTTTTGGGTTTATTATTTACCTCAGCTGGATGCAATAGATATGACCAATCTTTTGAAGTTCCAGTTTTTATTTTTCTCTGTCCCCAACCCCTTCCAGTTTTCACTTGAGATCTGTTCTGTTTGGGTATTGGATTTGCAATGGCTTCTTTTGAATTTAGGGCAGGACTACTCAAGAATATGTGTTATTTTCCCATTTGTGCTTTATAGCACAGATTTCAAAATTCTCTCTCTTACAGTATTTCTATGACTACAGTTTTATCTACTCAGAGCTGCTGCAGCAAAATTTAGTAAAGTTTATTCTGCAAGGGAATGGTAAATAAAAATCAGTGCCTAGTGTAAGTACTATTTTCACATCAGCTTAAGAAAATGATTACTTTAGCTGCCTGAAGTGTCATAACCTCATGTTGTTTGGAGGTGATCCTCATCATAGTCTTGTAGACATAAAAGCTTAACCAGTGCTCAGGTCTCTTGATGTCAACATACTTCAGCTTGTCTGATGCCTGCCTTCCTATGCTTCAAGTTACAGCATTGTAATCATTACTGCATTGAATCAACAGTCTAAGCCACCCTAAAATGGAGGTTGATAGGTACCTGCTCTGTTGTGAATGAAAATATGTGCCTACAGTGCATCATCTCAGCTCTGCACCACCAACCATGTGGGTTTGTGCTAATGTGGTGGCTGGCTTATCGCAACAGGTATGGGGGCTGGAGGCAGGAGAACAGAGGAATTAAAAAAGGGAGAAGAGACACTGGCAGTACCTCCTCATAAGGATATAAAGTAAGCAGATATTGAAAAGGAAAACAGAAGGGAAGGTTATGTACCCTTCAGCATAGGTTAGAGATTTTTTATTTTAGTTTGTAAAAGCACTGAATTGCAGGTGTATAAGTACATCAGACACCCAGTTCAAATTACTTGGGCAGGGTCTTAAATTTAGCATTATTAAGAAAGAGATTCCTACTGTAGCACTATCATGTGCTAATTTCTTTATGTTTTACCCGTAATTTCATAAGATTTTTATCCTTTAGCAGTACTGGTATAGGCTGTTAGACACTGAGTACAGGATTTCTAATCTCATGGAATAAATTCATAGACAGTTTTGTAAAAGCTGAAACAGAAATTTATTCAAACTAGCTTAGTGAAGCAAATTTAGGGGTTTTGCTGGAAAGAGAACATCTTGTACATCAGAGAACCAAATTATGTATCTGATTATTTGAGAATTTGCATAGAAATAAGAAATTATGCAGAAATCAAAACATAACACTCATTGGAGTTTGGACAAGGGCAGTAAAAAGACTGGGAGTTACACAGAGTAGAAAATGAAGGCAAAATCTCTGATTTATTCTGCTTCTATTGAGACTGTGTTCAAAGAAAGATCGTTTTCTTTATTTTTCTTTCCCTTACCCTCTGTCCTTTTGCATATGCTTTTGCATTGGAGTATCCATTGTGCATGCAACATTATCCTTTAGATATCAGTGCTAGTACTAATCGCTTTTGGAGTTTGTTTTTTAATGTATTTTTACCTTCCAAAAATGTTTGTTTATGCTTGCACCTCTAAGCAGTGCTGAAGTGGATTTCAAGTTAAATTCTTCTGGAAACACAGCTCATGGATAAAATTTATGCCAAGGGAATTTAGAAAGCTGTTAGCCTATTAAAAGTGGTTGTAGTTATAGAAAACATGGATACCATATATGCTCTTGCCCAATTACAGGCAACAGATAAGAGAGTAATGCCAAAGAAATTTTAAAGCCACCCACAGGCAAAGAACCGTCATAGTGTTACAGATAACACCAGTGAAATGTTTTGGAAAAAATGACTGAATTCACACTAGAAATGATTCTGTAATTTTCCTTGTGCCATTCCCAACCAAATGACCAGTGTGATGCCGCCTTTGAGTTTCATAGGAGAAAAATGAGATAGGCTCTCTGAATTAATTCTAATCATGCTGAAATGTACTTCTTGCAATGATAAGTACAAAATATGTGAATCTTTCTTTTTTTAGACATAATTTTTATGTCTTGCTGTCACTGGATGTGACTTTGCTTATGGATGTTAGATGGTCTTACGATGTTAGATGACCTTACAGATGTTAGACGAGCTCATGCATAAAGAGACGATGTAGAAGAAGGTGTGAAGGTGAAGGGAGAGGTATTAATTTCTGAAATAAAAATGATGATGAAGATTCTGTGGCAGGGTGTGTAGGAAGGGCAAATGTACATGAATTGGAGGCATATTAAAGTAACTTAAGGCATTTAGAAAG
Source organism: Agapornis roseicollis (assembly GCA_002631895.1). Classification (NCBI taxonomy): domain Eukaryota; kingdom Metazoa; phylum Chordata; class Aves; order Psittaciformes; family Psittacidae; genus Agapornis; species Agapornis roseicollis. The sequence goes on along the minus strand of NDXB01017356.1, from coordinate 15,554 downwards.
GGAATGCATGCTCTCAGTACTTCAGAATTATTCTGTAATAAATGTTGTAGGACAAGAAAGGTAAACATCAGATCTAGAAAGAGGATATGATAGGAAAGTCTATATGAAAATGAAAAGCAAAAGACATTATAGTGATGCTGCAAAGCAAGTCTAAAAGGCAGCCCCTCCTCCCCGCGCTTGCAGGGACTTAGGACAGGGTGGTTGCTGTGGTGAAGGTCTGAATAGGCTCAGACATCCCCATTGGTGAAAAACTTAAAGTAAGTCATAGGTAAAAGCCTTTGAGAGTCTTCCTTATTCTCGGGGTTGAGTTTAAGGTAGCCGTGAAGCAGCAAATGACTAAATAAAGTTAACTCCTTGTGCTAAGGACAGCTCTTGTACTGAAAATGCTTGTGTAATCTTCGTTAAAAAGGAAAATTTATTAGATTTGAGGGCAAGGCACAATGCATGAGCTGACAGCCAAGGCAAGGCTTGGACATCATGCAACTAAATTAAGGCTACAAGGTGATAATGGACTTCTTCATGAAGGAAATTACCTGTTGACATCAGGATAGGTGAATTGCCAGAAAGTAAAAATACAGTTGCAGTTCACAAGTATAGGCTTGTGTACAGAATGTGGGATCACCATGGAATAAGGAATTGCCAGTTAAAGATCAAAAGCAAAAAGGATTGCATTTACATGAGGAGGAGGAGGAAGGATAAGCAAAAGCAGAAAAAGCTTTATGAATACAAACATGAAGTAATAATAGAGAAGCCTTTCTAAAAGAAGGAAGTTATTTTTTTGTGAAGTGTAAAATAAGTAATCAGTGAATCTCATTTCATTCTATCTATAGGGCAGAAGTATAATTCTGTGCTAATTAAAACCCCAAAAAAGGCAGAAAATATTTTTTTTCCAGCCAAGCTTCTTTACTAGTAAGGTATGTACAAGGTACCTTTGAAAATGGATTTTTGTGCAAATTACATGACTCATCTACATCCTCAGGGTATAAAAGAGGGTGGAAAATTAGTGGTAGAGGAAAGGGAAGTACTAGCATTGCACTAAGCAAACCAAACAGTGATTTTTTGTACATAGCTGAAGTATGTTATTATATACTGTATTTCACGACTGTGTGAAAGTGCTAAATGCTTCATAAAGATTAAATCAACGCACTAACTTTGCAGTTATTTTCATTGAGAAGATACTTGGAGAATAAATATTCCTGGAAGATGAATACATGAAAACTAACATGATTTCAATAAAGGTAAATGAGGTTCTTCCTGCATAGGGAATGATAATTATTTATGTCCACTTAATAAATTCCCTTATGTCTAATGATGAATGTCCACACCACAGCACAGCATTTCCCTAAGGAAATACTCAGCATAATGGATATTTTGGAAAAAAGTAGATCCCGAAGCTTTTGTGGAAGTGGATTTTACTCACTGTTGGAGGGACACATACAAATCCCTGTTCTGCAGTTGTTTTCTCCAGCTTTAATGTCTGTGAATCCTTTGCAGTGAAAAGATATGAGCCAATGTGCCAAGGTTATCTTCTATGACTTCCTGTATGTTCTCTCTGATTTGTCTTTCACTTTCTTGATTAACAGTCTAGAGATTGTTTTCAGGTGCTTTATTCCTCAGCAGCATCCTGCTTCAGCTCTTTCTTCAGAGGAAGCTGCTTTTCCAGGGCACTGTATGTCGGCTCTGGTGAAAATCTTGCCTTATTTATTGGTCTTACCAGTCCTGCCCTCTGCCTGGTCTTGTTAGCAGCTTTGAAAATGACTGGATGTTGTCACTAGTAATTTCATTGTTTCTCTGTATTGTGACAATCTGTTGACCACACAATAAGTGCAATTCACCTTGTGGCAGTAATGAGTGCTGCATTACTTCTGTAAATGGTTTATTTGGAGTATGGTTTCCAAGCAGACTTGACAGACTTCCCAGGCGGACTCCCTTACAGTTCTACAACCTCTGGACTGATTGATTTCCACCAAAACCTGTCTTTGTAAGCACTACCTTTAGGTTCCTGAAGTACAGTTTCAGCATACAGAAGGATATAGATTTCTGTCCAATAATTTCTTTAATGTCAGATGAAGAAATTAGATTGTAAGTGTTGACATCCTAGACTTCATTAGCTATTCTCCTGATCTTTGCTAATTACAAATTGGTTCCTTTCAAGTAAGCTTTGTATTGTTTTTCTTGATCTCTTAATAGCACTGATTTCCTGACATACATCCCTCAGATCTAGTTGCTGTTACTCGTGTTGGATATAAACTTTATTCTTATGGCTGTGAACACCTGTGTTTTCTGGATCATTGTGTGCTATTAAATATAACTCACAGTTTAAAATCAGGCAGAAATATGAGGTTTAAAGATCAGATACTATTTGTACAAGCCTTAAAAGGACCTGACTCTACATTGTCTGGGAAAACTACTGCTACTACTGACAAAGGGCATTAGTTTAAGTGCATATGAAGAAGGGTTTCTAAACTTCTGTGGTGCTTTGTGCATTCACAGAAACACAGAATTTATTTAATATAAAAGCATATAATACTTTTTACAGTAAAATCTGATAATCTTTTTTTAGAAGACTTTTAGAAGACTTTTGAACAATTTGCATTTCTTTATGGTGCTTATATTTTCCTAAGAAAACCGCTTCATGTTGCTTTTGGAGGTCAGTATTACAGAATACATTCCCAGATCACTCATCTTTTTTCCAGTATACCATTTTTTATATGTGCTTTGCTGAAATTTGCTTTCCTGTTCAAGTAGTGTGCCCAACCAGCTGATCTCAAGGTTTGTAACTGTAAAGGTTATGTGAATAAGCATAGTAAGATAACAGGAGTTTGTCATGTTTGTCTCATGTTCTTAACAAAGTCACCAAAAAGTAAAAATAAAAACCTGAAACAAACCCAACAAAAGGGAAAGTGTTTTGAAGCAGCACATTATATTGAATAAAAATAGTAGTTCTGCATATCTGTAAATGCATTATGAAATATTTACACAGGCATTTGTAAAGCTTAGCTTTATAAGGCTGTTTCGTTTGTCTACTCATCTTTGTTATAAATAATCTTTGGTGTGTGTCTTTTGGTGTACCTGTTTTCATACTGTAAACTGTTCATGAGTGAGAAACGTAGTTTCAGAAGAGAGAATTCATACAGTGCTCATTCCATAGCTGTGTAAATCTTTGCAGTATCACCTTCTTTGATGAATTATTTTAATTTTTTTTTCTTATACCAAGATGCCTGATGTGTGGCAGGAGGAGAATTTAGTGTTAAGTGGAATAATTCAAAGCTCTGATAGTGGAATCGTCTTTTCTTTTCAGTCCAGCAGTTTGGATCTAGCTGAGCATCCCTTATCGGTTGGCAGATGTTGATGAGTGCATGGTTAGGTCACTACAGATCAGGCAGCAGATTACATACTACAGCTGATCCTGATGCACCTCTCTTACAGTCTTGTTCAAGAGGCCACAGGTTCACTGACTGCAGGCAGAACTGTTTTCTTGCTGAGTGTACACAGTGCCTTCCTTTTTCCTGGGTGTGCTTTGTAATGCAGCTAGAGTTTTAAGGAGAAATGAGGTGTCTGGTTTTCTACAATCTGCTGGGTAAGTTATGTGCGCTCAGTTACCTTCATGATCAGAGAATTATTTTTAGTATGAAAAACCTTCAAGTAAGTAGTCAAGCAAAGCCTCAGTTCTGAGGAAACCTTTGGCATTACAACCATCAGTTTAAATCTGTATTCTCAATAACATGGTATAATCAGTTTGTTATTTGTACTCTGTGTATGCATAACTTTATGTACCCTGAATGTGCAATGTCAAAGTAGAATTTTAGGTACTATGTTATTTGCATTTCTTTTTGCTGTTGATGTCCTGTTTTAGACCTTAGTTTCAGGGTATCCAGACCTAATTTCAGAAATTATACTTTTTTAGAAATTATATCCTGCAATATGTATCACAAAAGCAATTGCACCTGAACACAAGAATATAACATGGAAGAGAAAGTTATGTACAGGATTCGTTGTACAGAAAAGACCTCAGTTTGCATCCACCAGCTCAAACAGAGCTTAATAATGTGTGATTCTTCCACTTGGTGTGCTTGTCTAATGTGACAGACTAGTGGCGTTTTGCCTTGTAACTCCTGAACACCAGCCCTTCTGAAGAAGACAACTTTGATTCACACAGCGTGGGCTCTGGCCACACTTCATTGCTTCCTGCCAGTAAGTAATCCTGAGGATTTTGCTGGCAAGTTCTGAAATTCTTGGGACAGGGAGTACTTGGGAATCTTTTTTGTGTACTTGCAATACGTATCATTTGTCAGTGGATCTTAGATCTGCTCCTGTGTGCTGGCTATATTGCGTGCCTAAACAAGAAAAGGAAAACCATGTTTGTTTGTTTGTTTTTAACAAAATGACAGAGCAAAAGGCTTAAGTGGTTCTTTTTAAGTTACAGAGGTTTAATAAAATAACTAGGAAATGAAGCACAATTTTGAAACAGGGTTTTTCTGAGTATTCTTGAATTTACAAAGTTCTTGTTTAAGTGGCATGGTTTGTATGTTTGCAAATCGTCAGTCTAGCAAACTGTATAGCTGTGTGGGATCTTTCCAAAATTAGATTCAAATTCTCTGTCAGAGCCTTTAAAAAAGGAGGGATAGACTTCTGAATTTCCTTGCATAGAAATTGTTTTGTCTCCTTGCTCACTATAGATCAGTTTGTCATTGGCATAGCTCTGAAGTTTAAGCCAACATGCTTGCTAGTGTCAAGATTACTTTTTCTATTTTTTTTTATATTCATGTTGATCAATTTCACTTCTGTTCATAACCTTAATGTAGCTTTTGTCCATTTGATTAGAAAGATTTCATCTTGAACCTTTGAAGCTTTCCACAGTCCATTGCGTAAATCAAATGTAACTTCTAACTACTGAGGGGTTGCAGTGCTCCTTTCGTTATGCACTATGTCCATTCATAACTCCCCAGAATGGAGAAAAAATAAATGTCTTGTTTCCATAGCAAGCTCTGGTGCAGTAAATTTTTCTCGGATATAGGTGTGCACTGTGAAAACAATGGCTTTCCATGAAAAATACGTAATTTTTCTCTATATTATGCTCTTTATAGGGCATTTTTCTCTTGTTTTGCAGTGTTCTAGGAATGGAGGGCTCAATTCAGGTACCTCAACATAGATGTCTAATGCCATTTGAGAGCCATAGTTTTTGTCATTCTGGCATATCAGGTAGGATACAAGACTTTCGGTCCTCTTGGAGTGCTATCTGGACTCTAGGCAGGATTTGCTGAAGATCTCTCAAAAGGTAGTAGATACCCATAGTTACCTTTAGTGTCATTATTTCTGAATCTAATATCAATGGAAGTCAACATCAAAAACTAAGACTAAACCTGCTATATTAGATCTAACTGTCCTGCACATGTTACCTGCCTGTTTAGCACAGGATCAGCCTCAGGGACTTCAGAAACTGTGGTTCTGTGAGTTTAGTAATCTCAGTGCATTTTTCTCACCTGAAACCATGTACATGTTTAGCAACTGCAGGATCATTTCACAAGGACTTCAACAGGTCAGTGATGTAGAAAGAGCCCTTTCCTTTTCTCTGTGTAGAACTTAACCATTCGATCACTTCATCAGCTGACCCTGTTTTTTAACCTACCTGTGGTACACAGGATTTAGAGAGTTTTCTTCTTCACCCCTTCAGACCTCTCTTTTCTGGACATAGAGTCTCTTTTCTGAATAGAGTTCTGGTGTGCATCCTTGTTCGCTGTGTGGGGCCATTCTTTGCCACTGGTTGTCTCTGTTGCCCTTCTCTGCTTTTCCAGTTCTGCTGTATCCTTTTAACAAAGGGGAGCTAGAGCTGCTCACAGTATTCAAGATGCAGGTGAACTATTGCTTTTATTGCCCTGTCATTCAATCTTGCAAGGTCCTCTGCAGTTCTCCCTAATTGGGCATTTTCTGTGATACTTTCAATTTAGTATCATTAGCAACTATTATCACCTCGTGTGATCCAGAAAATGGAATGAGCGCTATGAATAACATATATTAAACACAGCTCGCAACCCAGCTATCTCCAGGAATCTGTCAGTGGTCTGTATAGGAAGAGTTTATTCTCTTTCATTTGCTCTCTCCTATGTAATTAGTCATTTTCAAAGGGACCTTCCATCCTGTGTACTCTCTCTCTAGTGTACCCACAAACATTCAATAAAGGACATTCAGAAAATGTTCAGAAAAGCTTTGGCACAGGCTGCCACAGCATCCATGTATTCAGGCTGGGACATTACATGCTAGATGAGTGGTCTACTAGATGGATGAAAAACTGGCTGGGTCTGCAGATTAGTGGTATATACTGTGCCCATGCCCTGTTTAAATTCCTCTATTTGACATGGAGGAGATGGCACTCCCATCAAGTCTTGGTGTGACAACAAATTGTCAAAGTGCTCTGAGGAAGGCCTGGCTGCCATTCAGAAGAGCCTACACATGACTGAGGAGAAGGCTGACAGTGACCTTGTGAAGCTAGGTGAATAACTTACACTTCAGCCTGAAATGGACAGACTGCCACCATTGGTACATCCTGGTCACTCGCTGGTTGGGTAGCAGCTCTGCTGAAACAGACGTGAAGGTCACGGCAGATGGCAACCTTAGCACGAGCTGGCAGGATGCCTTGGCAGCCAGCAGCATCAGTAGGAGCACAGCCAGTAGATCGAGGGAGAAGTTTATTCACTTTTACTCAGCAGTCATTAGACAATGCCTGCACTACCGTGCACATGTTTGGTGGACACCCCAATGCAGGGAAGACATTGATCGATAAACTAGGGCAGATTCAGTAGAGGGCCTCTGGTCTGGTCAGTGGCAGCAGCACTTACTCTGTGAAAGGAGGCTGAGAAATGGGCTTTGTTTAGCCTGGAAAAGAGATGGCTTAGGTCAACCACCTTCTTATCTCTGTAAGGAAGTTACCATGAAGACTGAGGCAGGCTCTTTTGCTGAGGTGTGTGGCTGGAAGTTGACTTTTTAATTGAGCAGAGATGTTTTGACTTGACTGAAGGGGGGGTGTGTGTTCACTCTTAAGTGTAATTAAGCAGTGGAAAAGACTGCTTGGAGAGATTGCTGTAGGATCCTTAATCTTGGACTTTCAGTAGCCAACTGGACAAAGCCCTGCAAAAACTGGTCTTGAAGTTTGATCATTTGGCTGAAGCAGATCACCCTGATCTACTTTGGTCAGGATGTTGGATGAGAAAAACCTACTGAAGTCTCTTCTGATCTGAATAATTAATTATGTATGATGGTTATTCATTTTATACTTGCATATTTATTAATATCATCCTTCTTATTTGCATGTTTAATAATATCTAACTTATTAGCTAAAACCAAAGGTTTTAAAACAATTGTATTAGGGAGAACAGATTTGTTCCTATTGTTGTTGAGTACTCAATTGAGTTTTTATATTTTAATACATAAGCTAAAGAATAGGTAAAAATAACATCATTTTTGTAAGGGCTTCTAGTTTGGAATAAATTCTCCTCCCCTGCACTGGAAGAGTATTATATTATCTCCTTTTCAAAAGGAAAAAACCCAATCAAGTCTATCATAAATGCTGCATACTTTGCATAATTATTTTTGTACTGAATTTTCATGCAGATTTATTTCTGTTGAAAATAATGTATGGAAAAAACCCCCTCTGATACTTAATTCTGTGTAAGAAACAAAAAAGGTACAGGAAAAGCTTGTGTGTTTTCATGTCAGGGACAATTTCTAGTACTGGGTATTTATTCTTCTCTTTCCAGAAGAAGTTTTGAATAACCATTTGATTATATGGCATTTATTTGATGAGCTTGTTTGTTGGTATATTTATTCTGCATCTCAGATGCAGTTCATCTTACCTAATTTTCGCTACCTGAAAAAGGTAGTCATTGAGTTTAAAATAGTTACCTAGGCACATGCTAGAAGTAATGGAGATCATTTTTCCTCTCCTCAGACGTGAGTCATCCTGCCTGCCTTAGAGGCTTGGCTTGTGATAGAATTAATCACTCTGCAGAAACACCTATTTTACCCTAACAACTCCAAGAACGCTATAGGCAGCTAGCCCTTACTGGACAACTGGTTCCATATGCTTATTCGGCAAATCTCTACATTCAGACTCATTCTGTATTGTGTTTCCTGTACTGAAATACCTTGGAGGAATAGGAGCAAGCCCAACTAAAAAAAAAGTTAGTCTTAAATTCCTTAACTCCATTTTAGGGAGGTAGCTGATGCAAATTTCCATTACTGCATATCATTTTGGAATGTATCCCAGCTGGAGCCCAAACAGCAGATACATACCTGGCGTAATGACTCATTGGAAAAATGGGTGTCAGTAACACAATTCTCTCTTTCCCCCTACACAGAGTGGGTTGCTTACAGGAGGTGGTGGTGTGGTAGTACTTGTTTTTTTTTATTGTTTATTGTGTGTGTGTGTGTGTGTGTGTGTGTGCTTCCCTTCTCTGGGTGGCTCACAGGAGACATTGCTTCTCTTATTGGAGTCTAGTGGTAACCTCACAGTTCTAAGCAAAAGACAGTGAAGCAACATTTCATCTTGGGCCACAGCACTCTTGCAGTATACTGAGAGCTAAATTCATACAGGAAGTATTCATACTTCTGTTAGGCTTACCTCCCACCTCCCTTCTTTATTTTCTAACCAGGAAACGCAGGCTCATCCACGTACAATATCTCTACTTCATGGGCCACAAATGTATTTAAGCAGGGTAGGTATCTTTGGGAGGTATCTTCCGTGGAAACTGTGGAAGTGATGTGTGGGACAGAAGTCTCCAAACATGTTTTAGATTTCCCTTTTCTTTTGCTTCTTTTTCTTGATTAATGTGTAGACCCAACAGGTTGATGTTAAATACATGCCTCTGTTTTAATTCCATTGGCAATATACGAGACTTCTTCAGGACAGGTCAAAAGTATGAGTTTTTATCCACTTCAGATTAAATCAGGTGAAATCTGAGGTAATACTTCTTCATTTTTTTGCAGAAAGTAATTGAAAACAAGATCTTTTCTTCTAGCAGTGGAATTGAGAGTACTTCATAGAAAACACATGTAATTATTAAGTATCTCTAAAAGCCTAACTTGAACTCAAGGGCTAAAGGTGATAGTAATAATGCTTAGCATTCCCAGACTGCCCATAGTTGAACAATGAAAGGAATACCGGGTCAGCTCAATAAAGTACCTGATGATTTAAGGTGTATGACTGGAAATAGCTGTCTGTGTTGTTAAGATTTATCTTTGGTGGGCAACAGTATAATAAGTGTGAAGTCAAGAGGGTTCATTAGAATAACTGTTCTTTTGAGAATGTACATTCAAACATCTCTAGCAGATTTTAACACCATTAACAAAGGAAATGGATAATCAGGAATACAGCAAATGAATAGCTATTTCTAGCCTTCTACAGTCTTTATGTCCAGTATTTTCATTTGGTAAATCTTGCAGATGCTTGCAGATCATAAACAATGATTCCCTGTCTAATTTAAATGATTTTAAATTACTCTTAATGATTTTAAAGAGTTATGGAGGGTTTTTTATTATTTCTATTTTCTTATTATTTTGAAGGTGAAGGACAAGGAGGAAAATTACGTCCACTGAGTGCTCATAAAGAGGTCATGTTCTAAGTGCTTCAGCTTTAAGTCATTGTAAAGTATTTGAGGGGGCTTCAGATGCGTGAATATCTGCTGCTCCTCCTAGCTGGCTGTCGTGGTTTAAACCCAGCCACACAACTCATTCACTCTCTCAACCCCCTTTTCTTGCCCTCCCCTGCTTACAGAGGGATGGGGAGGAGAATCAGAAGAATGCAACTCCCACAGGTTGAGATAAGAACAGTTTAGTAACTAAGGTATAACAGAAGTCACTACTGATACCACCAATAATAATAATGATAAAGGAAATAACAAGGGAAAAGAATACAGCATCTCACCAGCCACCAACAGATAACTCACCACACCCCACCCCAACCAAGTGCTGACCGAATACCTCCTCTGACTCCCCTCAGAGCACTTGCCCTTCCGGGTAACTGCCAGTTACATCCTGGGCATGACGTGCTATGGTATGGAATACCTCTTTGATTAGTTTGGGTCAGGTGTCCTGTCTCTGCTTCCTCCCGGCCTCCCTTCCTCCTTGGCAGAGCATGAGGCTCACAGAGTCCTTGGTCAGAGTAAAACATTCAAGCCCAACTGAAAATCAAAACACAGCTGCACCAGCTACTATGAAGAAGAAAAAATGACTGCTACTGCTAAACCCAGGACACTGGCTTTATTGCAGGCTAGTGAACTTCCAGTTGAATTTCTTTTTCCTGTGAATATTTGTACTAAGAAGCCCGAAGAGTCTTATCCAATAACAGCATCAAATAACTTAGGAATAATGCTTTTGTATAACTTATTTTGTAGTCAAGAAATAATTGCAAATGTTAAATTGTCTGTTTGTTTGATGGAGTGTATTCAGTAGAGAGCTGTGTATTATGTTTTTATATTAGTGCCTTTTCTTAATTTGTATAGTCTTCAGACCAGTGGATCCTCAGTTGCAGTAGAAGGCTTTAGATCCTCCTATATTTTGATGCTATGCCTTGTAGAACATAAACACTTCCAGAGATACCCCTTTTTGGAGACTTTCTTATAATGCAAGCTGAGAAAGATGCTTCTCAGAAAGCTTCTCAGAAATACAGTTCTTGGAAATGCCTGTACTGTTGAAGGCTGGTGTGTGTGTATGCTTAATTATGAGACAGCTGCTTTGGTAGAGTATTGTTGCCCAAACAGTGGGCCTGTGAAAAGTTTAAGAAGCTCAAAGTAGGATCTTAAAACGAGAAGTGCTAAGCACTGCTAGCTCTGCCTGTAACTAAAAGAAAAAGCTAGAAAGAAAATTGTGAAAATTCCTTACCAGCTTCACTTTGTGAAATACGTAAATTTCACCAGAGCTGCTTTTGAGAGCTGCTCCCAGCAAACTTTCCTAGAAGCTGTGATGTCTCAGGTCTGCACTGTGCACTTTCCCCATTCTCACCAGTTCCATTTCGGGAGGCAGTGCCTCTCACCTTAAGGTAAGGGAAAGGGAAGAAGAGGCACAGGGGGGAGTGGTGCCTTCTTTCTTGGCTTCCTGCCCACGTCCTTGGCCTCCTCCCCAGTATCACTGGATGTATCTCTGGCAGCACATCACTGAATGTAATGTTTGCTTAACTTGTGCAGACATTTTTAGGATAAAGACTGGATTTAGGATAAAAAGTGGATTTCCTGTTATGGTGTATAATTTGACAGGATGAGCTTGCAGATAAAATCACAAATGCAATTGAGATTCTGTAGATAGAAGTAGATTAGAGCATCCTGTAAATACATTCATAGAGTGTCTATGTAGGTAGTTAAAACTAGGTAATGTAGACAGTTGAAAGAGACACTGGAGAAGGTGTATAACTTCAGACGGTTGTGTGCATCTCTTATGCGTAAGCAGTGAAAGATACCTGTGTTGAGTGGATGTTGCTCCTGTTCCGGCCACTTGCAGTCCAAAGGAATTCAGTGGCATCTAAAATCAACCTCACAGTGAAGATCAGCAACAGCAGTTGCTATACCATTCCAGTTTACACAGTGAAGCAATGTCAAGGACTCACACATTGCAGTAACTTGGCATGAATTCTGTCGAAGACTTGGGCAATAGTTCATGTTTGAAAATAATAATCTGAAAAAAAGGAGTGATTAAACAAAGTTGATCTTCATGAAGACTGGGATAGAATCATGCAGGAGTAGTCAGGCCATGAGAGAGTGTTTAGAATAAAAAAGGGAGTAGTGCATCTTTTTAGGGCTACAATAAATGAAAGAAGTGGATGCTGGAGGATATGTATTGAATTGAATATATTGATTTCTATTCTGTTACCTCTAATAACTTTGATTTAGGAAATAGAGTTACACTGTGTATAATAAAATTCTAGTACAGATAAGTCACAGGCAGTTTTCATATCTGTGTAACTAGCTGGTTTAAACCCAGGTTATTGAGGGGAGAGCTGGCTTGCTTGTTATGCCTAGTTGCCACTGCAACTTCATTATTGTTTCTGATATCTTAGCATACCCTTTAATAATGGGCCTGTTATTAAGGAACAGAATTGCGTTCTGGCATGCATTCTTGGTAAGTCTTGTCAAAGTAAACAGGCTTCTGTTAGAAAAGACAAAGATATTACAGTACTATAAAAGAATGCCCTAGTCTAGGCAAGTTCACTTGTCTGGAATACAGGTAGGTGTAACAAAAAAGTAATCATAGTTAAAAGCCACTGCAGAGTTGCCATGTTAGTTTAGCTATTTATCCTCACTGAAAAAAATGTCTATCTATACACAGACCTTTCTATGAAAGTCTGGTGGCTCTTTAGGCAACACAACACTGACACTAAAATAAGAAATTTGACTGAGCTTTAGATAGTGCTGTGAGACCATTCTGGTGAGTTACTAATACACTTCACTGTCTGTTGATGCCACGTGAGGTTACTTTTCACTTTTTCCTTGTAGGCAAAATGACTGTGGATCAGTAAGACATGAGGTACATTCTTCACAAATACAGTTCAAATCATTAGTCTGAGTCTTTCTCATACTTTATTTAGCTTGTGTTTGGAGAAATGTTCTATGTTTTGTTCTTAAGCAACAGCAGAATCCTTGTATTAGTCTGCTTCCTATCTTATAGAATCATAGAATAGTTAGGGTTGGAAAGGACCTTAAGATCATCCAGTTCCAATCCACCTGCCATAAGCAGGGACACCTCACACTAAACCATGTCACCCAAGGTGCTGTACAACCTGGACTTGAACACTGCTGGTGATGAAGCATTCACAACTTCCCTGGGCAACCCATTCCAGTGCCTCACCACCCTCACAGTAAAAAATTTCTTCCTTATATCCAATCTAAACCTCCCCCGTTTAAGTTTTAACCCATTACCCAGATACTGGAAGGCTGCTAGGAGGTCTCCACGCAGGCTTCTCTTCCTCAGGCTGAACAGCCCCAACTTTGTCAGCCTGTCTTCGTATGGGAGATGCTCCAGTCCCCCGATCATCCTTGTGGCCCTCCTCTGGACTTGTTCCAATAGCTCCATGTCCTTCTTATGTTGAGGACACCAGAACTGCACACAGTACTCCAGGTGAGGTCTCCTGAGAGCAGAGTAGAGGGGCAGGATCACCTCTTTGGACCTGCTGGTCACGCACCTTTTGGTGCAGCCCAGGATATGGTTGGCTTTCTGGGCTGCAAGCGCACACTGCAGTCAGCTCATGTTCATGTTCTCATCGACCAACGTTCCCAAGTTGATCTTCCAAGTAAGATCTTCCATCACTTAGTGGCAAAAATATTTTAAGTGAACGTTTTCTGAACTTTTACCTTGTACTTTATGATTGCCACTTGCTTACAATTGCTACCTTCTCTCTGCTATTTCTGTATGCTATTCTGAGTGTTCCTGTTGATATTTAAGATGCTGTATGGTGTTTTGCACTCTTTGGTCTTATGTGTGCTTTTTCTTTCTACGTATTAGCACATTCATTAGATTTTATTTTGTAGTTTCTAGATCAATTAGTTTCCTGAAACTAAGCTTCACAGTCCCTTATCTGGAAGGATCAAAGGATAAGAAGTTCCAGGCTGTTGGTGAAGGTGGGGAGGAATTCTTAAATGACCCTTAAAAAGTTGGCTCTGAATGAGTTCCGCAAAGGTTTAGGCTTGTCTGTATTTTTCCTCTAGCAATTTTTGCTATCATTTAACAGATTATCCAACTTGATATATTGAAAACAGGAAGAAGACTTAATATAGCCAGTCTGTTATAAGTCTTGCAAGTGATATGTTCCTATCTGATACATTTTAAGAATGTGCTTGACGTATGTGTATAAAGATAACTCTGTATGCTTATACCCTTTTAGTGTGACAGACTGAAGACTGAAACTATTAGACTTAATTACAGTCTTCTACAATTTAAACACACATATCATACATACTTTTATTCTTTCATTCAATTACCTGTCTCCAGCATAGTATCATTTTGGCTAGAAAGAAACTAATATAGATGTGTACTGTGTAGGGGGACACTAGGTTGGGTTTGAGCGGTTTAGTAATTTCCAAAATTTGAGAGTAACTGAAGACAGTGCAAATGACTGTTCTTTCTGAATCACAAGACACAACATACAAGTAGACATACAACCTCGTATTTTGTGTACTTTATGGTAAATTGCTCAGTTAATTCCACAACATCTCGCTATAGGTTTTCAACCAAAACACCACATTCTTAGGATGATTGTCATTGTTGATTTAAGTGTATTCCAGTTAAATCCAAACTTTCAAACTTTGTGTATGTAAAGTATACTTTGTAGAAGACCGTACCTGATACAAAGAACTCTAACTCTGAAGGCAGATCCAGAGACGCTTTTCTACTCTGTTTGCTTTGTTTATGATTGCGTTTCTAATGCACTTTATTAGTTAATGTGTCAGCAGAAATTTCACTCAGCATTTATTTCTGTGAAAATCCAGATTCCATGCTTGGGAGCACATAAAATATTCCTTTGTATGCAGTTTAGAAAACTAGCTAGGAGTGTACAGATGGAGTTTCTGTTTTGTTTTGTCCATTAAAATGTACATACTGTGATGGGGAGCAAGAAAGCTCGACTCTTAGGAGAGTTGGATTAAACTTGGATCTACTTTAGACTTCTGTTGTATCTCAGGTGAGATACTTTGCCTCTTTATTCCTTTGCACTCTGTAAAAAGGGAGCAGTAGCATTTTTTTTTTTTCAAGAGTGCTGTGATGGCTGATACAGTAATGCCCACTTTTAGGTAATGACATACAAACTACTTGAAGTTTCATGGCATCTCAGATATACACAGTGTCAGGAATGCTATTGAAGTTTGTAGAAAAACTAGGCAGATCCTTGCAGATGTGTCATTTCATATGAGTGTTTTACTTTTTTTGTATGTTTTGGTTCTGGTAACAGAAGTAGTTTATTTTTCAGATTTACTTAGCTTCTGTAAACTTGTATTTCCAGCTCTACACTTCTTTTCTCAATATTTTAGGAGTAACAGTTTTACATGAAGAAAACTATGGCACTGGTACGAAATCCATAAATCCATGTATATCCTAAAGCAGAACTGTGTGGTTAACATTAGTTTGTTTTGTCTAGATTTCACAGCAATATACTTACCAGTGCTTTCATATGAACATTTTATGTGTCTTCTCATCTAAAAGCTGTTTATTTTTCTATAATAAAAGCCATGGGATCCCCTGGGTGCTCTTTGGTGCTCTCAGGTCCTCTGAGTGTTGTTGAGATGATGCCAGATTCTGATACAGGGTCATGAGGTTCTCACCTCTCTCTTTCATATTCTGGTTTGCCAAGGTATTAAATGTCCTTTGTTACAGGATTGAGCAGGGAATTTAGTGTTGGTGATTAGTCCTTTCAGAGGTGATCTTTTATGATTTGTGACTGCTGCTGTTGCTGCTCACAATCTGCTTGTTCCAGATACTTCTGAACATGTTTGCACTGATGATCAACAGGCTGTTTGCATAGTGTCGTGGTTTAAACCCAACCAACCACGCAGCTCGTTCACTCACTCAACCCCCCTTCT
>NDXB01017355.1:137060-223707 GCA_002631895.1 Agapornis roseicollis | reverse complement strand
ATACCTGCTTGTCAGCTCACAAACTTTGTTGGCAAGTTTGTTCCTGGAGTTTTCTCTGAATCAGATGTGAACAGAGATCTTTGTAGACAGACTTGGAGGAAATGAATCCTTCAAGCTTACACGTTCCTTCTGTGCTTACTGGCTGACCTATGGTTTATTTACAGATCAGTCCTTGCAATAATTATTTTCTCAGTTCTTAGCAGCTTAATTTTCATAAGCAAATGTAACATAAAATACTTTTGTGGAACTCTGCATCAGATGCAGCTACCAATTTCAGTTGCTTCCGGTGTTTTCCAGATGAGATAAGATGTATAACCAGGCTGATGCTTGCATTTGGTTGTATGTATTTCATTGCCTTCTAACAAACTTTTTGTTTTGGCTGTGCAAATGGAGTTCATTACTTCCTGATGAGACAATTTCTGGTGATACTTCAGCAGTATCCAGAATCTGCTTTAGAGAATATATTGGGGAAACTAGTGCCCGCAGAGCTCTAGTGAAGAGGAAAGCAGTGACCAGTTCTATACTAGGGTTATTAAAGGAAGTTTTTGGCAGTGGCACATTTGCCCTTGTATATGCCTCAAATTAATCTATCTTGTTTGTGACAAGCTTCAACATAAAGTTGATAAAAGCATCACAAAGCAAATTTTCCCACAAAGCCAAGTTACAACAAGGCTGCATTGTGAAAGATTTTAATTACCTTAGATAACGTAGTACCTCATGAAAACCTCTCAGTTAATAATGGAGAGTTGGGGGGGGGTTCTGTGAGCAGTGAATAGTTTTATGCCAAAAGCACTGCTAAGCCACAAAAGAAAAAAAAATAAAAAAGAGCCACAAAATAGATGTATATAAAGGAGATCATGTGCCCTTTGATCTGCCATCTGCCCAATCTAGATGTACAAATTACCATATGTGTATGCCATTTCAGGTATATAGTGCAGTAGATGATTTGGGCCCTTCATACTTTTCTGAGATGAAATTATATAGACGTGTATAAAATTTTGTCTGATAGTGTTGATTTTCCGTGTTGTTGGTGTATTTGTTTGGGGTTTTTTTGTCCTAGGAAACTAGTTAAGAAGCTGTTCTAATGAAGGTTTCCTCATCTGCTCATACATGATGCGGAAAAATGTGACAAGGTGCATAAATGCAAGGAGTTCAAACAGCATCAGCTTTCTTTTTTTGCAGTCTTTAATGTAGGTGTTGTCTATTTATAGAAGTAGGAGGACAGAAGCTTAATTAGAATTTGCAGTATGTGGGAGCTCTCATTAAGCTGGAGAAAGGTAATTTTTGCTCTGAATAGCCTCCCCAAGAGAGAGGCCACTTAATATCAGACATTTTTGGCTAACAGAAGAACTGTTTTCCTTTCACATTATTTTTACTTTCAAACAAGCAATTTCTTATTTGTTCTGCCTCACCCTGTGAGTCCAGGTTGAATTTGGAGAGTCCAAGTATTCTAAAGTGTCAGGTTTGTCCAGTTATCTCACAAATAAAATTATTTGACCTTAAGTCATTGTGGAAAATTTACATCATGAAGTAGGTTTTCCAGAAATACAAATAGAGTAAACCCAAAGTCTTTACCATTGACACTGATACTAACCCTCTGGATGAGATAAGGACATGGTGTACTGAGATTGAAAGAATCACTGTTAAAAAGAATTTATGACCTGAACATTTTGTTTTACAAGCATATGTTCTCTTTATGCTAGTTACTGTAGCATTAGCAGCATTTCCATATTAGCAGTTTGGCTTGGAGCAGCGATGAAATTTTAAGCCAAATCTTTCAGTTGTCAAGAGCTGCCTTATGCTGATTAATTCCTTAGAGGGGTTTTGAGGTGTGCCCTTGGAATGCCTTTCAACGAGAACTGCACTGGGCACTGTGCTTCAGAAAAGCTTCCTGAGGGCAGTGGTTTGGGCTTCTGTCTGTACTCACCCTGTCATAAGGCTCTCTAGTTCACACTTAACACTCATTTACCACTGAAGGGCTCTGAATCCCTAGAAAACCTGTGGCATGCTGAGGAGCTCATAGGCTGTATAAAGATCTTATTGCTTTGTATAATGTTCTCATTTACACTTGAACTGTCATGCTCACCAGTATTTAAGATAATTTTGCACTCACGGGAATCTAGGAAAACAAATCTACATTGATACATTTCAATCGCTTTACCTAGACACTGCTTTTATATTTTATTGTTATATCTTAGCATGGTTTGTCACAAGTGACACTCAGCTGATTTTCATTCAGATTGCTTTACAGACAATTCAGGTTGACAGTGCTAAGAGAAGCAGTCCCCCTACTTCCATCTCTTTCCTACCTCTCCAGCACTTCCACTTCTACAGTATCCACTGCTACACTACTCCTTTTTGTAAGTCTTTGTCATATACCAGAGGATGTGTTTAGGGTTAGGGTTGTCCTCAGACTGAAGCCAACACACAGCATTGCACCAGCTACTGGGGAGAAAATTATCCCAGCCAAAACCAGGACAAGTAATTATTTTGTGCTTAATCACAAGTTCCAGATTTATTTCAAAAATCTCAGTAGGAAAATATCAAGCGGTGCAAGTGTTGTAGAGTGATAATCTTGCCTCATGTAGAGAAATAAGAATTGTACAGATTATGGCTCTGTTCAATATTTAAACAGAAATATTCAATTTACATTTTTAATGCATCTAGCTCTATAGTACTGAAATGTCACATAAAAAATTAACAGCAATATACTCCCTCCTCAAAAGCACCAGGGAGATATTTTCCCTGGATGAAACTGCCATGCTGTTTTCCTTTCACTGTCAGAGGGGAAAATCTGAATAAGGAAATGCATCACTGAATTGGGTTTTGGTTATGTTATTGTTAAAGTAAGCATTTGATTAGAAAGTGAGGAAGAGATGGTTGTAGAGTGAGAAATCTGTGATAGTGCCGCTTTTTATTTAAATACAGCTTTTTATTTTGAACATATGTTGAACAAGCTGGATGGATAAATCAAAGAGCCTGTTTCCGTTATATGCACATTATATTAGTGCAGTCAGTGGGCTGAATCTCTACTGATACATTACATGCCTAGAAATGCTTGCAGGAACTGTGGCCAGCTAGCATGGGTTGGCCTGCACCTGTATGAGTGAACTCTCTTGGCCTTCAGGACTGAGTGGTCATACCCAGTCTGCCTAACGCAAATGGTCATGGTGATGTTCTGTCTCCCAGACTGTGCCTGGAAACTGGGAGGATGTGAGTTGGCAGAAGCTTGAAGCATGCAGAGGAACATGCTAATGCCTTTGCAATGTAAGTATTCACATGCCAGTGAGAAGGAATTATCTAACTTAATAGTGAAGGCATAATACTTGTTACTTCTGCCACCTGAAAGTGACATTTATTTTCTCCTTCCCCTATCTAGCAATATGACAAGATTATAAATAAGCTCATTAGTATTGTCATTCTGTGTGTATGAATTTATTGCAGACTTTTTGGTTTTGGTTGGGGGTTTTTTTCTTACATTCCTATCTGTCTGTGGAAATCGATTTTACATTTTTCCATCTCAGAGTACACCTACAGTCCATCTCCATAATGCATGAAAAGCTTTGTTAGGCATTAGCATCTCTCAAGCTTTATGACTTTCCTGATGGAAATCTGCTTATCATCACAATTTTTTCTTTTCTTAGTTCACACATGTTTTCGCAATCCAGTCCAATTCATTGAGTGCTGAGCATCTCTTTCTCCCATAAAAATTCTTGGGAGAGCTGAAAGTCAAGATTGAGACTGTTCTGAGTTGATCAGGAAGCAGTATTGTTACAACTGTTTCTAATGATTGTGTGAAAGGAACAAAACCAGTTCCAACACTCTTGAACCTATTAACAGGATGCAGTTTTCACTTTTAGAGACTGCTCTTCAGTCATAGGGTAGGTATTTAGTTACTCTGTGGGAATGTACTAGAATTTACACTTGGTCTAAATATCCTGATGCTGAAGAATATGATGACACATATATATCCTAAAGTGAAAGTCAGGAATAAGGGAGGAATTCGCTTCAGACACGCATGTAGCTGATGAAGCTAATAAAAAAATCATATGTAACCAGCCAATGAAGACACATTTACTGTGTTTCTTCCACAGTTTTTCTAAAGAATAAAGACTGAAATCTAGCCTTCATCATCAGGTTCACAGTAGACGTGCTGACCTGTTAGTGCAATAGCTTATTCAGGAATGATTTAATTTCTCAAAACCTTTTTGTTGTTATTTTGCTACTGAAAAATAGAATTTTCTTCTTTTATTAGCTCTAACTTAAGTATGATGTTGCAGCCTATTACATTACAGTATTTACTGGGCATATGTGATTTTAATTACTCTGATTCCATTCCAGATTTTAGAGTGAAAATTATCAAGATACTTCTTTTTTGCCCCAAGTTGTAAAATACAGTGTCCTTGAAAAAGTAAGCTTTTCTGTTACTGTGAGAGAATGTAGGAGGATCAGTAGGTGAATAAAAGGTTTATAGTTTTATACACATCAACAGCAACTCTTCTAAGTTATCATGTACAGCAATGCAACAAGGAGTTGCATTACTGTACATATTAATGTTTTCTATGTTTCAGTGCAACACAATAGAACTTCTGTATTATTGTTGTAGAATTGTCACCAAAATATTGCAGTAGAATAATATTTGCTTCTGACAAGGTATATGTCTTCATGGCTGTTATATGGTAAATCTAATTTACATTTTAAACCTCATAAAAAATCTATCAAAACCAAAAAGTGATGCAAGTTTACAGCAGTCAGTACTGTGAAGCCCTGAGAGGAGCTCCTGCTCTTTGCTATGATACAGATAGTGAATAATACTGTTTCTTTTCTCAGTCAGTCATAGTGTGTGGCTCTAAATGGGGTGAAAAGTAATTTTTTTCCATTTACGTTCTCACTGTACTTTATCTACTTCTCTCTTCCACCAGGGTTAGCTTCTATTACAGGGAACATCTGGCACATAGATTATATCCAGCAATATTGAAGGGCCCACATATGTCCTCTCATGATCTCAGATGCAGTGTAGTGATACCATATAAACAAGTAATATAAATGTCCAAACTTGTGTAAGAATTGTTTAACAGCATCAAGTTTAATGGTAGTTTCTGTAGTTGTAGAACAGTGAGAAAAAAGCTCAAGTAAATGTTTTGACAATGTTTCTCAGAAGAAGAGGGGAACATTTGTTTTCACAGCTCTTTGATGCATGAATTGCACTGATTTTCATGGCCTTTCTATTCTCTTGTAGCTTTGCTGCTCCAAATTTTTGTTTTCACAGGAATGAAGTCTTTCCCACTAGAGCTTTCTGCACTATCAGTCTAGTGTCATCTGTTAGAGATGGTCATTGTTGAACCACATGTCCTTTTAAAGGAAGTGATGGGGTCTGCAGACTATTATGTCCATGTACCTAATAGTACCATGCACTGATAACAATATCAAGCAGATCAATTTCTGTCTTCTCCAAGACTTCAAGTCTCAGTTTTCAAAACAGGTCATGGCCATCTGTCCCGTCTTGCTCTCCTCTTGAAAAAATTCATAGTAGCAAACTTTCCCTTCAGTTCAATGGGACTGAAGAAATTATACTAAGCATGAATGAGCACTGTGCACTGCATTGTTTATGGGAATAGGAAAGTTTAATTATCTGTGCAAGAACATCACTGCCATGACTTGCATTTTTGTCTCTTCACTGAATTGTGTTTATTTTACTGCAATTACTTCTAGAAGAAGCCAGTCATTCAAGTGTTTTATGTCAGAAAGTGGGTGATATTGGCTTTAAGCCAAAAAAAGGTTGATATAGATTAGACATTAGGAAAAAAATCTTCACTATGAGGGTGGTGAGACTGGCACAGGTTGCCCAGAGAAGCTGTGGCTGCCCCATCCCTAGCAGTGTTCAAGGCCAGGTTGGATGGTCTTTGAGCAACTTGGTCTAGTGGAAGGTATCCCTGTCTATGGCAGGGGATTGGAACTAGATGAGCTTTAAGATCCCTTCCAATGTAAACCGTTCTATGATTCTAAGCTAGTGATTTTGTGGAACTGATCTAGGCAGAAGCTATTGGAGACCTGGATAGTTTATTGCTTGAATCAGTAAACTACATAAGCTTAAATGAGGTTAAGTTAATACTTTTTACTCTGGGAGGATGAATAACTTAGTGCTGTTAGAAGTAATTTTCTTCCTAGCAAACATGTACATTTTGTTTTAGATTGGGGTTGGTAATTACACATTTTATACTCCTGCTCTTCAACAAACCCATGCTTCAGATGTTTTTATCTCAAATTTTACTTTAGAATCATGCTGTACATCTTGGGGTAGATGACTGTCTTTTCCATTTTACAGCAATTAACACAATTCTTATGGGAGGATCCCTTCCATGAGATAAACCAAGATAGCCATACAAAGCAGTGCATAATAGCAAGTTACTGTCTAATGCCAGTATATTTCAACTGTATTTCAGTCAGCCATTCTCTTGTAATGGAAAAAGTTTTAATTATAATCCCTGTCTGCATTATCAGACTCATGTAATTAACACACAGCTACTCATAAAGGCCTTTGGAGATTACAGCTGTTATTAAGAGGAACTGCCTATCTATTCCTGTGTTATGTCTATGGCTCATTTAATCCCACTTTCCCGCATACCTCAATTCTTTCACTTTGCTCCCTAGACATTTAAGAGGATAATGTTTATTCATGTAATTTAAGCTCATTAATTTAACAAAGAGCCAACAAAGTGACTGTTTAAGGTAAAAGTTTTTTCATCTCTGTTATCACTGAAGGCAAAATTACCTGAAGACTATGCTGGTTTTGAACTGGAAGAGCTTTGCCAGTAGGTTGCAAATTCTGGAATGACTTTACCCTAACCTTATAACATGAAACTCACTTTTGGTGCTATTCATTAATGTATGGTAGAAGAATACTCCGTTCAGTTTCTGATGTGGAAATCATATATATTTATGTAGGTTCTATTTATGTAGTATTATGTGTACTACTATGTGAGACAGTAGCAAGTACATTGCATAAATAAGCAAAGACGTAAGGAAATGCTATTTGTGGTAAATGCTTTATATGAGGTGCAATTGTTTGAATATTAATATTCTTAACATATTTCAGGTAGGTGAAATTTTATAAATGTTTGATGAATAATGTTCAATCATTGGTAACTTTTGCAAAAGCTGAACCACAGAAGAAGAACCTTAAAGATTCTGTATCTCAATGCACTGATCTGTTTTCACTAACTCCTCCCACTTACAATTAATTTTCAGATGAATAGCATTTGTATTGAAAGTTAAAAAACAACCCCACACCTCTGTGTACTCTCTGCATTTCTGAAACATAACAATTAAGAAATGGACTGCTGTTCAGTTAGATTAACACTCCATTTTTTTCCCAAAGGCATTTGTGAGACAGAGGCCAGTCTTGAATCAATATTGAACTGCAGTAAGACATTGCCATGCAGCCTCTAATGTCAGCATTTTACTAGCTGTTGCCTGTGGTTCATATAAAGTAAAAAGAATTTTGCCTTTTTCATCCTGCCTCAGGAAGAGAAAATAATAGAGTATTCTGTAAAAATTTCCAATTGGGAAGGAATATAAAGACAGAAGCAAATCTATATCCTGTCTGGATGAACTGTCTAGAATTGCTTTCAATTCATCTGTAGGTTGCACTTTACAAACAAGACTTCTAGTCTGCTTTATATATTTTAGGGTGAACCAGTGCAGTTAGATATTTAGTTAGAAATTTATCCTCTAGTTTCTGCTATTTCATCAGTGCATTAAAGCTGACCATATGAATTGGAACATTTTCTTTCAATCTCATTCATATTCCATTTTATTTTACTGCTTGAGGTACTTTGCAAGTAGCCCAGCAATTTTGCAATAGCTTTCAGTTTAATAATCTCTTGTTTTAAAGGTTGGTAAAGAAGAAGGTATTTTACTCCAGGTAAAGAATGCATTGGATGAAGGAGCTGGCAAAGTGGCACTACAAAAGATGATGATGAAATTCTATCAAGTTATACGTCACAAAACTGAAATAGACAATAAAGTTTCCAAAAAGCTATTATATAGAAAACAAGACCTGTGTCAGGTAACTTTTCCAGATTGCTAGTAAGCCCTGACCTGCACTGTGCTACACCAGTTTTGAACATGCTCACTGGATATATTGACAGGATGCTTTGCACAGCTAGTGACAGGCTGTCAGTTTAAAACAGTAATTTATTGGAATCTTATGTTCAGAGTAATACTCATGGGGAATTAAGTGTTTCCAGCAGGAAGACCAGTTGCTGTCCAGATGGTGCCAAGAGTATCCATTGCAATCACTGTTGTGATGGCATCTTTAGGTGGATCAAATGAGAATCATGGGACTGTTATCATCCAGCTGACCCTAGCAACTACTCTAGCATGTACATCAGCATTTTCTATCAATTATCTTAAATTGCGCACAAAATATATCTAAGCTATTTTAACTGTATGCAAAGACTGTTCTGTGTACCCTTTTCTTCCTGTATATGCATAGACAGTTTCTAGAGACTATTTACATCTACTGATTTATGTACAGCTTGGTCTGTTCCTACATCTGCAGCACAAACTGCCTGGGGAGTTGTCTGGACTGACTGGATTGTTAGTGCAAGAAGTTAGCCAGTACCTCTGGTCAGGTAACATCTTTCAGCTGGTCTAAGCACAGCTGTCCTGCCTAGGGGAATCTCCAAGGATCTACCCCATAACTTCCCCTTAGCTCCTGTGTTATTCCTTCATTTTTAAGCAGCCCAAGAGTTGAGTCAATTGGGAGTTCAGTTATTCTGCTGCAAGTCAGTCCATTATCTTGTATTTGCAAAAAGTAGCTGGGAAATTCTCAGCCTGATGGGGGGATTGCTGATGAGGTGTGCAGAGTGCACACATGGATGCAGACCTTGCACCCAGCAGCAAGGGCTGGATGCTCCATAAAGGGAAGGTGGATGGGGCTGGAAGTGAAAATGAGCAAGGCCAGGGCAGTTACACCACTGCAGCAGATCTAGTTCCATGGTACCCATAGCAAAAGCAGAGCAGGTGACAGTCACTGGTGGTGATGGTAGCCAGGGTCAGTCCAGACTGGCTCTTCATTATTGCTTCTCTGGCAGGTCCAAGGGCAAACTGGGAACTTGAGTTTACAGGATCTGGGTCAGAACCAAGAGGTGGGAAGCTGGACACAGGTCGTATTGGTAGCATAGCTGGGCCAAGAGAGCAAGGGCAAGACCTAAGCTCGAAGGTGTCTGTTGGGCAAAGGAGAATCTGGCAGAAATCTGCTCAGTCTTCTCACAGCTCTCTTTCAAGGCTGCACAGCCCAAGCAGCCAGGCCCTCTGGAAAGGCAAGAGGCAGTCAGAGTTCTGACAGCTACACCATTCCTGTAACTGTACAGCAAACTCAAATTTCTTTCTCCTATTGCCATTATAAAGTAAATTCCACAGATTCCACCAGAAATACCTTTTTCTTTTGGCAAAAGATATCCAGAAGTCAGTTTTCTGTAAATTACAAAATATAAAGGGGGAGAGGTAAAGGGAAGAAAGGGATGGAAGCTCCTTACTGTTGTAAAAGAACAAATGTTAACAGTGCCTTTAACCTTGGAAATCTTTTGATAATTAAACCTTTTGACATTTCTGGTATCAAAAAATTACTCTCTCATAAAGTTTTCCCATGGCTTAGTGAATGGTAGCATTACAGTTAATGGTAGCATTACAGTCTTTTCAAAGTTAGATGTCCTCCTTTCTCCTGAACTGGGAAAATTACGTGGGTACCTGGGGCTACTGCCCTAGCTGGATAGTGGCCTCAGAGACAAAATGACAAAAAATTTTGCTCATAAGCAAAATCAAAATGGTAATTGAGCACAAATATTGGTTTGTGGAACTGTTAGGAACCGGGTCCATTCAAAGCTTGATTTAGAGTTGTATAGAAGCAGTTTAACACTATTTTTCACATATCTTGTTCTACTGAATTGTTTTTATGGGGTTCTACAGCTGTTTGCTCTTGTTCCAAACTGTATATAACAAGTGGAAGTGTTCTTTTGAGTACTCCATTTCACTATTCTCTTACTTTATATAAATCAGTCTGGTTTGCATGTTTCCTTAACTAAAATGTATCAACTATTCATAAATTTCTGCTTGCATTTTCTAGATAATCAGAAATATGCTTACTATACATGAAACAAATATGCCATGCCCAAACCTATCATCTTTGGTCAAATACTGCACTCTGAGTTGCAAAATTGAAGCTGTTGACTCAATGAGTTATAAATTTCTCAATGCTGAATAACAAGTGTTAAAATTACAAAATTACAAATTGCTGTTTAATAGTTTTGCAATGATTCCAGTAAAATTCAAGGTTTTGTCCACAAAACACCTCTAAGGAGGAATGAATTACCAGCTTGTGTTAGTGTGCAGTTTTGATGGCACTAATTGGATTGCAGAGCTGGCATATTTACCATAACCTGTATTAGAACAGAATGGAGGTAAATAAATAAAGACAATTATAATATTGTCAATTTTGGTGGAGTTTTTATGCTAGTTACCTATTGATTACTAAGTGGTTATACCCAAATATATATTGCTCAAGAATGGAAAGAGGACTGTGCTTGGAACATGTAAACTTCTGCTTGTCTTCAGTAGTTGACTTTCACACAACATTTTGTCTAAATTTTTAAGTAATTTAAAGTTAAGAGAACAATAGTTTATGTGACTCAGCTCCACCTTACAGTTCTTTGTGACAGCAACAACTGAGTAGAGTTTTGGGGAATTTGCTGTTACCTGAACCCACAGGGCTGCGCTTTGTAAACAGCTGTTATCTATGTTAGGGCTCTTATAGTAATTCATAACCAAACCAATTATAAGGATGAGATTTTCTCACAAAACTTTGACTCTACTGTAGACAAGCATAATGGCATTATATGAATTGGTGCCTATTTATTCAGTCTCTGCATTTGCAATCTTAGTTTTTAATCTAAAAACAATTAAAAAAACTAAACCAAACCAAACCTTCAGCTGCAGTAGAAGCAAGCTGAAGGATCAGAATTCCAGTAAGGTTCTTAAAAAAAAACAACCAACCCAACCAAACAAAACCTCTTCATATAAAAAGTTCATATAGCAGTTTGTGTAAAGTGTTCAAAGTTACAAAAGAGGCTTGGTCCTATTTTCCAATATTCATTTTTAGTATTAGGAACTAAAAACTTGAGTGAAGCTCATTGGATCTTGAAAGCATAAAGGTTTGATTTGTAAACTGGGCTTTACATTTTTATATTACAGGTAATACTTGCTCTCACTACCTAAATCTAAAATTGTGATCTTTAAGTCCTCTTCTCAGTTACTTTATAAATCCAGAAATTCCTCACTGTGTGGAATCCTGGAATCCTAAAATTATCTTCAAGGTATTTCATAAGGTATCACCATCTTTACACTGTTAAGCAAGTTGGTCCTTAGTCCAGAGTCTCCCATCTGAGTAAGTATATTCCAAGTGTGTGTATACAGCAGACTGCTTAGGCAGAGGGAAGGTGGTTAAGTGCACTGTCCTCCACTCAGACCTCTACACAATACCTAAGCAGAGCATTCAGCTGGCAAGGATAAAAGTAAAAAGGGGTAAAGGGGGCATTTGAATCTTTCATTTTGTGTAATTGATGCATGGCTCTTGGCAGTTTGTGATGTGGCACCTTGGATCCTGCTTAGATTTATATGAATGAGATTATTCATTAAATAATGTACCTTCAGGTTATGACAGTGTGCATGGAGTCTGTAAAACAGCAGACATCTCTCTTCAGGCTTTGAGGTACTGATCCTGCAGTACTGAGCACTTGAAAAGGCACCAAGTTTTGGAATTATTATACCACTGGTAGATAACAGAACAAATGTAATCTGCATGTCAATTCAGACACTAAATCACTAGCCAGTAATGTGTAAAATCACTTTTGTCTGTCTTGCAGCCTGTAAAATGCATATGAAACTTCCATGACTCTAAGTTACTATTCGTAAAGAATTCTTGCAAGTAATTAATACTTGAAAGAAAGATGCAGATATTATATTTTATTATAACTGACTCATATAAACAGCTGCTCTGTGATATATTGATATTTGGAAGCAATATTCTATTCTGATGGAATAAGAAATCACTACTATGGAAGGTTCATTGTTTCATAAAGGAATCCAGATGATAAAAATCCCTGCCCTTAAAGGTTAGGCAGGCACACTAACAGAATCAGTTGCTGCCTAGATACCCACCCGATTTTTACTTATTTTGCTCTTAGTTATTTTGAGGAATGATTGTACTTTATGAAGAAGAGGAAATACAAGGAAAGTGGAGAATACAAGGTAAGAGGACAAAAAGATAAAGGTGGTAGTGATACAAGGAGATTAGGGGAGTGAAAAAGAAAAGCTGTCAGATTCTATTATTTTTCAAAAACGATGTGTCATTTAGGTTCACCTCTTCATTAATTTGTATTTATTTAGGTATTATCTACAGCTTTGTTTTTGTTTTAAAATACCTTTCTTTGTGTCTACCAGGATGATGAATTTGAGTAAAAAATCCTTTAGACTAAAATTAGATATGCTGATAAGTTTTGCTGTGCTGAAGTAAATAAATCCATTCTATTTCAGTTTGCCATTGGGATGGAACTGACGCAAGATGAAAAGAAACCAAAGTCACAATGTCATTTACGGCATTAGAGTAAGAAATGTTTTCTGTTTGTGTACTGACTTGCTTCCAGAATTTCCTAAATACCTATCAGAACTCTTTTTAGAGTACTTGTATGAAGATAACATGAGAAAAAATAATTTGTCGATGTTACCAAATTAGTGATTGCCGTGTGGCATCTGTGTAGCATCTGTTTAACAGACTTCCTATAGGCATAATTACCAACAGCAGTTGCAACTGTCACAGTGTGTTTCAAGAGAAGGAAACACTTTTGCATAAATCATCAGATGATCTTTAAATAATTTAAATGTAAGGTTCTAAACAAAGACCTTGTAAGACCTTAAAGAACTATCATGATCCTTTAGGCAGACAGTCCACAGCTCAGCAATACAACACAAGTATTCATAACAGAAACAAGAGTGTTACTTTTGTGTTCTGAATTGCATAAACAAACATGGGCCATTGATACAAGATTATTTTTAATCCTCCTTCAATCATCAAAGTTTAAATAATATGAATGTACATTTCAAAAAATATCTTTATAGTCTTTCATAAGCTCTTTGTTAGGCCTATGCATTAATAATAAATGCAAATCCTTAGAATCCTGTGAAAACTGGTTTTCAGGGCAGATTGCAAAATCCCGTCTCTCTGAAAGGCAAGAATAATAGACTTCATAGCCCAGGTAGAGTATGCTATTTATTCTTCTTTCCCATAATTCAGCCCTGAAAAATCAACCCGTTTGTTAAAGTGTTTCAGTCACAATGTTGTTTATAGTTAATCAAACACACACAAAAAAGGGCAATTCAATCTCTGAATGAAGGAAAGTCCTGAAACTGAGTGGAAACTGGTCTTATTCTTAAAAATGCATAGTCAAACAAATGCCAATGGCTTTTTGATCGCTGAAAGGCTTTAGCTGCATTTTCAAGCCTATGAGCAACCAAGTCACAATTGTAGAGAAACATTTTGCAGTAGCATATGCATTCTGCTCCCTTTAAAAGACTTTCTTGGTGATCTGTTTGCCAGAGAATTATAGATCAGTGAGAAATATCTAGGATGAATAAAGGTTTATGGAAATGTAATTTGTGTTTTGGTTTTGGCTTTGGCTTTGGTTATACAACCTAAGTTAGTTCTCACAAGTAAAGTAACAGTCAATACAGAAGAGTGACATATACAGAACTACCGAGAGCAGGCGCTCGAGATGTGAAGAATTGTTGCCGTATCTCAGGGTTCACACGCAGGAGATAGCACCAAGTGTAGCAGGCCATATTCCCTAGCCTGTTTGACAGTCTACCAGGTAGGCTAACTACAACATTCCAGGTCAATTGTAGACATTTGATGGTATATCAAAGGTTTTTGAAGTTTCATCTTTGAATCACCTGAATTGATTATGTGGACTTCACTTTTTCTGTTTGTGTAAGTTTTTTACAAATATTTGAAGGTAATTCTCCTGTGTATATTTTGCTCTTGCCAAATACATTTTCAGTGTCCTGAATCTTTGCCCTATGTATCAAAATCAAAGTAGATTAGAACCCAAGCAAACACAAACTGCAGAAATCCCAACAAAGCATTACCAAGTTAAAGTCTGCAACTCAAGAACATCTTTGTCAAATCACTAATGTGAATACTCTTGACAGTAGTGACTGTATGGTGAAGTAACTATTGAGCACTAGGATAACTGTTGTTTTAAAGTGATACGGAGTTCTTTGCAGAAAGTACCTTTTCTGGTGTCAAGAAATCATCTAAATAGTAATACTGCTTACCCTTTCTTCTTCATTAAGGCCCAAATAGAAAAGCTATTGCAGCTGATCACTGTTCTTCTTGTACTACAATTCATATGCTGCACAAAGGAACTCAAAGGGGTAGTTTTCAGAGCACTGATGTAACTGGTTGATTCACCTAATTCAAGGTGTGCTTTTAAATAAAACCTTATAATTTTATGTAGTAATATAAACCTCAACATACAGAAGATTAATTTAATTATCAATAACCAATTACAGGATATGGCTGTAGAAAAGAGAATGGAAAGTATTTATCATATTGGTGGCACAGGATTTCTTTCAAGAGGATGGACAGAGGAAAGAATACTTTGGAAAATATGATA
This sequence comes from Agapornis roseicollis, assembly GCA_002631895.1. NCBI lineage: Eukaryota > Metazoa > Chordata > Aves > Psittaciformes > Psittacidae > Agapornis > Agapornis roseicollis. Next base: position 208,975 of record NDXB01017355.1, on the reverse strand, counting down.
AAAAAAATCAAGAAACACAGAAAGTAGTAAAAAGTATTTTGTACTTCTTAGCATTGAATAATCCAGCTTGGATATAATCACTTCCTTAAAGCACAGACAACTCAGATGTTGGATAACTTGGTCAGGATCCTGCCCAGCTGAGTTTTAAGTATCTATAAGAATGGAGATTCATCCACGACAGCTTTTTTAAGGGCAACTTTTTCCAGTGTTTAACATAAATCATTTTGGAATTTAGGAAAAAAAAAAAAGTGTTGGACTTTTCCTTCATGTAACCTGCGCCTGTTGACCTGCACCCTTTTTTTAGGATTAAATTTGTGGCTTTGTGTTCTTCATAAGCATAAACTAAAATACTCTGGACAGAAAGAAAATATTCTGATTCTTCGCAGCACAACTTTAACCCTTTCCTGTGGGGAATGCTGGTGCTGGCTCCTGAATCCCAACCCCCTCACTTCTGTAAGTCCCACTGATATTTTTTTAATATAGGGTCCCTGTGTCTAGAAATTCCCTTTCTTTGGGGGTGAAAAATATCAGCTGGCACGTTTTTTTGTATCAAGGAAAAGAAAGGTCTTAAAAGAAGCATGAAGAAATAGGCCCCCAATGAATCTGGATTGCCCCAGCCACCAAAAGATTCCTTGTGCCAAAATGGGAAGCTTTACGCACTTCATACTTTATGGGCCATGTATGAACAGGATAAAGAAAGAGTCAGGAGAGCCCTGGAAATCTTCCTCCATCTTTCAAAACTCCATGACAGGGGGGAAAATTTGGTTGTATAATTTTGGCAGAATACAAATAAAATTGTATTGACTGCTGGATGAAAGCAATTCTAACATATATGAATGTACAGAGAAGGAGTTAACTTTGCCTTTATGAAATGCATAGTACTTCACTGTGGTGACTGAAATAGTACAAATAAATGCAAGTAATGATGAGTCTATATACTTCCCATGTGGAAGCCTCTAAAAAGATAGGGCAGCCAGATGATGATGTCCTATGCATCAGATGGTGTTTTATACTGGCTGGATCATTACACTACAGCAAATTTTCTCTTTAAAAAAGTTACTGCTAGAAGAAATTATTTTCTTCTTGCTCCTTTGGTGGATTTACAAGATTTTATTACAATAAAACTTCATTTCTACACACAGTGATGTTTATTGGCTTTTCAGTTATCAAGAAAGCAATAGAGTGGATAAGAAGTAGTTTAAATCTATTTGCTATTGACTTGAACTTTGGAAAGACTTGGATTCTGCTACCAAAAGATATTGGATAACAGGTTTATCTAACATCCATTTTCTTTCTGCTTAAACTATTTAATCACTTAATTCCTTAGGGTTATAGCACAGTTAGCTTTTCTTGCAGTCTTACATAAATGTTTAAATTCAGGATGTTTGATCTTACACTATTACTGAATAATAATTCTCATAGTCACAGACTTAAAGATATGGAAATAAAGGATCTTATAGTTAGCAAGTCTTGATTTTACATATATGCAGTATTTTACTCATTTGTAATTCTGTTTAAAAATAACTTATTTTTTTGTACATTACTCTCTGATTCACTGCACAGTATGAAGTACTTTAATAATAACTTTGGTTTAATTTCTCCTAAAATCATACATGCTTCTTTAATGGCACGGTAAAGAAAACATAACCAGGTAAATATGGCAGGAGATATTCTGACAGATAAAAGAATGTGATTAAAAAACTAATAAATACCATACCAGTGATAAATAACATAACAGTGTTTTCAGTTGGATAGTTTTCTAACTTCTACAGTGTGCCTTGAAATGCAAACAGCAGAACAGTTATTTTTCTTCTGCACTGTTGTTTTATTGATCATAGGTAAATTTGTGAATACACGTGTCACTTTTGTGAGGAGGAATGCTTTTTTTTCTTTTTTTTTTTTTATTCTGACAAAACCCCTAACTGACTGGTTTTATTTTATACCAGTCCAAACACTGAAACCTAATAAGAAAAACAGATTAAAACTTATTTATGTTAACTTAATGGGTTTTTCATCAGTGTTTGAATGAACACATTACCTCTTCTAAATTAAGGAGCTGTACGGAATCACACTGTGGTACTTTGTGATCTGAGGAAATGTAGTTACAGTCTTGGTACAGTTGCTTTCACTAAGGCAAGATCAAATGTGTACAGAACATGCTGTACACTTGGTTGTCCAACCACTGAAAATATTCAGAAGCAGGAGCTTCCACAGGCACCACAGATAATGTGTTACACTGCCCTAGCAAATGGAGAATGCTCCCCAGCAGTAATAAAGAAGAGTTGTAAGAGGTTACTAAGGAAAACTGTGGAATCTCTTTCATAGATGTTGTCATGCGAATTCAAGCAAACATCTGCGAAGGAGATACATGTGCTCTTATAAAGGAGGCTTCTGAGATGGATTTCCAGAAGTCCTTCTGCTCTGAGGAGCTCTGAATCCTTGTTTTCATGTGTGTAAAGATAGTGGGTGTTTCTAGTAACAATACAGAGGAAAGATTTGTACTATATATTTGAGAAAAGCCAGAATATGGGTTTCCTAAGAGTTAAAAACATTCCTTAATATAGACAACAATAAAACAGCTTCTAAATCTGTTATATCTTTGTATGGTCAGTTGCTGCCTTGTGGACTCCCTGGTGTGACACTTCTAAGATTCAGCTGGACAGGGTGCTGGGACATCCACCTTAGGTCACACACTGCCAAGAAGGTTGGACCAGATGATCCTTGAGGTCCTTTCCAAGCCGGTATTCTATGATTCTGTGATTCCCAGACTTACCTTAGAAAGTAATCACTGGCAAAAATATTAATTGAAACTTTTTTTTTCCTGCATTGCAGTGAATTATTCAAATTTAGCATTTTCACTGTTGCAATGATGCATCCCATACAGGTATGCACAGACCGCATATATTTATGCTATAGCCCAAGTTTCATTTGAGTGGCATGTGTTCTTTAAGAAACTGTTTCTAAGATACGCTATGTTAACAATGGGTCTAGCAAAGGCAGTTGAAAAGTAGATGGGGTGTGGTTTATTTGCTTTTTCTTACAAGACTGTCTTTCCTTCTCCTGCATGATACATTAACAAAACTAAACCACAACTGCACTTGCCCATAGGCAATTCTTTTAACATGCAAAACACTGGAATTGAAAAGGCTTATTTTCCCCAGTGAGAAGCCCTACTCGCCAGCGTGACCTCATCCAAAAATGTCCATGTACGGATTTCCTGTGGGTTTCAGCAAGCCCTCAATCCAGCTGAAGGCAAGAACCCTTTTGCCTGGGAATCAAGCACGCTGTCTCTGTATTTGGACAGATCGGGGCACCCCATATCCCGGCTGAAAGGTCACACCGCGGACGTGCCCCGAGCGCTGCGGTCACGGTAACCACCTCCTTTCTCCGCAGAGGATACAGTGCCAGGCACGGCACCTCGCGGGGTCGAGCGGGGCTTCGCTCATGCTTGCGAGGCAGGGGCCCCCGGGCCGGCCTGCAGACACGTCAGCGGCCTCCAGCGGTCACCCGCCGCTTGACCCTCGCCGACCAGACCGGGGCTCCCGCCCTGACCCGCTATGGCCAGCAGCGGCAGGCGGGGAGGGACGCCACCGGGCTCCTCGCTCCCGCCGCCTAGCTCAGCGGCGGGCACCGGGCTACAGGACAGGGAGCCCTGGGGCGGGCGAAACTGGAGCTGCCATGGCCACCACCTCAGGGCAAGCCCGGCGGCACTCCGCCGCTACTAGCCAGGGACCGCCCCCCTCACCCAGACCCCGCCGGGGCCTCCCGCCGTTGCCACCCCCACGCTTGACCCACCCCTAGCCGCCGCGCGGACTGCACGAAGGCCGCGGGCTTGGCCCCGCCCCTGTGCGTCACGGGCTGCCGGGGCTCCAATTGGATGCGACAGCCGCTTCCCCCCCTCCTACCGCGGCGGAGGGTGTCGCACCCGCTTCTCACCGTTGTCGTTTGAAATTCGGCCCAAGATGGCGGCGGCGGCTGGGAGCGGGGCTGAGGTGTTGGCGGCGGCAGCTAGGCTGAAGGGGGCGGAGGAAGAGGAGGAGACGGCGGCTGCGGCGGAGGATGAGGAGGACAGGGAGCAAGGCCGCAGCCAGGCTGGCAAGGCAGTGGGCGCGGTAGCAGCGGCCGGTGGGGAGAGCGAGGAGGAGGACGAGGACGGAGAGGACGTGGATGTGTTCGAGGTGGAGAAGATCCTAGACGTGAAGACCGAAGGGGTAAGTGAGCCGTGCCGCCGTCTGTCAGCAGGGCCGGCGGCTGCCCCGGGGCCGCGGTTTGCCGCGCTCCCCGAGGAGGCGCGCCGGAGGCGGGAGCAATTACTACCCATGCGTCTGCAGCAGGGCGAGCCCTGGTGCGCCTGGCGTGCTCCGCGCTCCCCTCGCTGCCGGGCGCGCAGGCGGAGCGGGCAGCGCCGGTACAGGCAACTCTGAGGGCAGGCTTCCCCACACGAGTGTTGTATACTTAGGTGAAACCCCTGCGAAAACAATGGCAGTTCCATTATGACTGTAACTTAAGCCATGTTGTGCATAATTTTGGAAGTAAGCTTTTTGTGTCTTACTGCTTTGACTAAAGCGACTAGATCTGGGGTAGCTGTAGTAAATTGTGTTGTTTTGGGTTTTTTTTTTTGCCTGTATTGTTAAAGTACTTCTTGCTCTTATGGCTGAACTGCAGTAGTGTTTTAGTGTAAGGTGTGTGTGCGCTTAGAAATGGGCAGGATTTAATATATTGTAGAGCTTGCATGTGGTTTCAACGTATACTTAGTGAAAGTACTTACAGAATGTGTAAAGGCCTCTTAAAATAGGAGATACTTCCTCCAATTAAAATAACTGGTGATCTTTGGTTACAGACAGAAAATGTCATATAATCTGTCATTTCTTCAAAACATCCTAGACAGGTCGAAAGTTTTGTGAAATTTGTTAAACCTCAAATACAAAAAAATACGTATCACAGTTGCTGGGGTTTTTTCTAATGATTTAATGCCTAAGGTTTTTTCATTTATGTTTTTTATTTTGTGCTTTAGTCAGGTACATGGTAGTGTAGAATTCTGCCTGTTTAGTGTAAGACGTAAGGGTTTCAAAACCGTTAGATGGAAACCCTTCAGATCAGGAATTTCTTAGGTTTTTGTGATGCTGTCACAGTTTGGTTGTGTCTTGGCTCAAGTATCTTGATGGCTTAAGTATGTTATGCATTTGAGGTAATACAGGACTTACCGCTTTGTCTCTATGAAGTGTTGGTCAGAATGGTAAGTCAGGTGTGAAAGCAAGAGAGCTGCTCTTCCCTACCCGTTTCCCCTGCAGTGGAACCTAAAATCTGGAGGGGGGTGTGTCATCAAACCATTCTACACTGCATTCCCATTCTGCATCTGGTTCTGAGCTGTATGCACTTGAGGCTTCCAGGCTGGGTCAGTGCAATTAGCTATATTGTATGTGTGTGCCTTGCACTGTATGCATGTGCCTTATGCAGTCCGTGTTGTTTGTAGCTTTGTAGCATGGTTCACCTTTCTGTTGCTTTTTGGGGGCTGTGCCCCTGTGTTTCAGAAACACAGGACAGGACAGATACCTGCTCCCAGATCTTCCAAAATGTCTGAAAAAAAGCTGTGTGTTGCCTTCAGTGAAACGTATTTTATGTAGTTGGCTTTAGACTAGTGGTTCCCAGCTTGCAGGATCTCAAGTCTGATCCGAAGTCCAAGCAGATACATAGTTAGCCACAGTCCAGCAGAGCATGTTCAGCTGAGCAGCACAGGCTGGTGAGTGTGTTTATGTGTCTCAGTTGCAGAAGCAAGCAGAAGAGCTGGAGAGCACTGTGCAGATGTCTTTTTGCAGTCCTGATGTTGCTGGAGCTGGTAATAGCGGCAGCATGAGAGAAAACACTTCTGGGATGGTGTGGCTTGGGGTGTTAGACCTACTGATAAATGTTAGCATGGCCTACTAAAGAAAACATCATTTACCAGCCACATAGTCTTAGTTATTTTAATCCAGCTGTCCCATTTGATTAAAAAAGGACTTCTAACTCGTTTTGTACCTGATTTACAAGGGTTTAGCAGTAACTCTGCATGTGACTAAAGTCTTGCATCTGAACTGACATAACCTGGTACCACCAGGCAGCTGAGAGGCCAGCTGGCTAGGGAGCAGATTTGTAGGAAAGGAAACAGACAAGTAAGATGAGCATGAGTCAGCCTTTCTTGCAGCAGGAAGTCCAAACAGCATCCAGGAGTGTGGCCTGCGGATTGAGGGAGATACTTATTCCTTTCTTCTCAGCACTGCTGAGATGCATCCTGAGTACTGTGAACATAAACTGGAACACGGGGAAATCCCAATAGACTGAGCAGATTTCTAAGCAGCGTGATCTAGTTGGTCCTGCTTTGAGCAAGGCATTTTACTTGTTAGTTCCAGAAATTCCTTATAATCTAAATTATTCTGTGACTGTATTAAGAAAGTTACTAGTTGTTTATTTCATGAGTAACCCCATTACAAGAAAGAGAGAGATGAACATGGTTTTGAAAGGTGATTTGCGAATCAGGAGTGTATGGTTAAGCTAAATTATAAAAGAGGTGGTATTATACCAGTGTATCTGAATATAGGCTATTTATCTATTTGTCTGTGAAGTAAATATGGAAGATTGTAAGTAGAGGTGATTGCTGAAGTTTAATGGCATATATGACATTTGGTCAAAGGTTAATAATGCACAGGCAAAAATGTAAAATTTTGGATATAAATACATTTAATAGTAATTGTCAAATGGCAGTGCTTTCAAAGCTTTCCTTTTCCAGGCTTGGTTAGCACTATAGGATCTTTCAGAACATTTTCAACCTGTTTTTGACAGAAAGAGATACCTCTGTTTTCCTCTCTAGAGGTGCTTTACATAGTACCTTTACTAATAATTTAGGGTTTTTTTTTTTAATAAATTCATGAATGGCTCTATTGCCTTGTATTCATTGTTAGTTTTTTTTTATATGGATAATGGATTTCTTTAGATTTGGTGCTAGCTTTTTTCACAGATACCTTTAACAGGACAGCAGGTTTAATTACTAAAGGAGACAGCATTGATTTTGTCTAGTGTATCTCTGCTTTTCAGTTAAGCTTAACACAGGAGGCCGTTCAGTAAGTTGTCCATCTTGAGAAATATAAGGATTCATACTGCTTTATTTAGGAAAAAGGCAAGAGATAATTTGGTGGGAAGCTTTTTTTTTTGTTGCCTTATTTATTATTTCTTTTTAATAGGTAAATAACTTCCTAATCTAGTGAAAAAAAGAAGCCAGAGAATAAAAGTTGCAATTTCATCCCATGGTGGAGTTGAATACTGTTGAAACAATTGGTCCAGGGCTTTTGTACATAATCTTTTACCAAAATCTGTGTAATCAACTCCACTGAGATGCACATGCTTAGATTTTTTATAAGTTTAACTTGATCCTTGATCTCATTGCTGTTTGGTCTTCCCCTCCACCAGTTGTTGGTATTTCAGTATATCAAGAGTGGTATTGATTACAAGTTATTAATTTCAATATAAAAGTAGGTGAATGATGTTAATGTGTTACAAATCTTTTATATCAGCTTCTTCATCAATGAAATTCAAGGTTGAAACTTTTACAAAAAAGTTTCTTAATGTCCAGAAAATCCTTTTCAGTAAAATGACTGGGAATTTGTGGTTGTAACTGTGGTTCTGGACAAGTTTTAGATCTTGCAAATATTCTGGATAAAACTACTACCTAATGAAGCATTTTACAGCCTACTTAGTTCAGTATGTGATGCAGATGGAACTAATTTTGGGAATTCTTATGTCAACATTAGGTTGAACTCTCATTCATTTCTGTATACAAAAAAATGAATATGCAGTGAATGTACAACCCCAGGGGTTGAGCAGATGGTGCAATCGTGTGCAGTGTTGTATTAAACGTTGCTTTGGTTTTTTTCTTACAGGGCAAAATTCTTTACAAAGTACGGTGGAAAGGATATACCTCTGATGATGACACCTGGGAACCAGAGGTTCATTTAGAAGACTGCAAAGAAGTGCTGCTTGAATTCAGAAAAAAAATTGTGGACAATAAGCCTAAACCTGTTAAAAAAGACATACAGGTATGTTTCACCTTCCAGTATCTTACACTGAAGACGTATTCCCTACCTAGGCTCTGCTAATGGCAGGAGGGAAAAGGGAAGACATTTGGGATGTGGATTTAGGAAGACTTGAAAGAATCTCTTCTATCAAAGTGTTTTGTGTCATGTGAAACTGAATATTGTTGCTGTCTAGTTAAGGTTGGGTTTTTTTTGTTAATCAGCAAGTACACTGAAAACTGAAATAAATTTTAGATGGATTTTTAATAGGACTATATACATGATGTGTGATTATTTTAGTTTGTTTTTGACAACATAAACAACCCCCTTTCCCTATTAATATGCATATTGTCACTGAAGCTGGGTGCTGCTCATTTCTGCCTCCTTTGTGTAGCACAATGATGAGTTTTTGCATGTTAACCATTTAATTCAATGAGATATGAATACAGAAAAAGTAATTGCAAGAAAGCAGTATTTGACTTTTTTCCTTTTTAACTGCATCAGTTTGAAAGTGAATCATAAGTTTGGATTTCGTTTTGTTTTTTTAAGCTGGTACTCTATTTCTGGGAAACCTATAGGTAAATTTTACAAAATCAAATTAATAGTGTTTGGTGTAAAACAGCTCAGATTTAGTTCTGTTCTGGAATCTAGTTGTTGGATGACCAGTTGGTTTACTTGAATTGTGTATATGTTGATTCTCATCCAAGCAGTTAGTAATGTAATTTAGGTAAGTGAGCTAGAATTGTATTTGCAAATTTTACAATTTGGCAATGAGGAATGATGTTGGCAGTGATAAAAAGATTAAAGTGTTTCAAAGCTTTTTGTATAGTTTATACCAAAGTTAAACAATTTAATGGGGAAAGAAACATTTTCATTTTTTCCCTACCTTTCAGAAACTATCTCTAAGTGATGATATATTTGAAGCAGACTCTGACAGTGATTGGCAGGATGAAACAAAAGGTGATGTTTCACCTAAGAAGAAAAAGAAGTCGTCAAAAGATGGAGAAGATCGGAGTTCAGGTGACCTGAAGAAGAAAATATCTAAGTCTGCAAAACTCAAAGAAAAACCCAGAACAGAATGTGAAAACTCCTCAGATACTTTGGCTTTAGATTCAAAACCAAAAAAAAGGACTTCAGAAACCAAGGAGGATTCAAAGGACCCAAAGAAACAAAGGAAGGAAGATACTAAAGAAGTCAAGAAAAAGAAAGGAGAGGTTAAAGATTTAAAGATAAACTCTAAAGAAGATTTTAAAGAAAAAAAAAAGTCACAGAAGGAGAAGGATGGAGATGTTCAGTTTGGCTCAGAGTCAGGTATTCTAAATGACGTATTTTCTCAAGGAACTTCTAATGAAAATTCAGACTTAAATTCTGAAAATAAAGATGAGAAGCAAAAAGTTGTAAGTGGAGAAGAGAAATCAGAACAAGAAATTGCTGAAAAGGATCCCATTGCTGATACGCATCTCGATGGATCAGCAAGTAATGAAGATGATGGTATTGATGATAAGGCTAAAATTAAAAAGAAAGTAATTCTGAAAGCTGAAGATTATAAAGAGGAAGGTAAAAAAGTGGAAACTCAGGATACCTATTTAGAGGATAAAAACATGCAGAAAAAGCAAAAATGTCAAGAAAAAGTAAGAATAGTATCAGGAGAGTTGGAGAAAGTATCGCATGCTCCTTCACCAGTGCAGAAGGGTTTAAAATTCAGCCCTGATGAAAGGGGATGCAAGTCCACTGATTCAGCTGTGGAGGTAAGTGATGTTAAGGCTTTGAGTGGAGGGGTGCAGGGCTGAGGGTTAAGTCAAACATTTTTGAGGTACAGATACCTCAAAAGGCTACCGTTTGTGATGGCAAATTAAAACATACAGATTAGAAAGTTAATGAGCTGGATGAAGTTAAAGAAAGGCCCACTGCACAATGCATGGTAGTGACTGAAAAAGTTCTGGATTCTGAACACAATAAAGGAGGGCCTACTTGCGGAGGGTAGGGTGTCTTTAGATGTGAAAGTATGAATTTCTCCTGTTTGTTATGTGTATTTACTTAGAATGCAATTTACTGTTCTTTCAAAACATGCTGTCATTTTTACCTTTGTTCCCCCCACCTTGAACAGTTGCCTCAGTTTGACTTTTTTCTACTTGTGCAGTAAGATATTCAGTGTTGAGCAACTATCCATCCAATACCACACAATAAAATGTGCTTTTGAACTAAACCAAACAATTGATCTCACTTAAAAACCAGCAGCTCCTTTATACCTTATGTGCATTAGCACCTCCCTGAGAACTGGAATGCTGAAGTCGCTTCTAAACACAAGTCTCCCAGGTAATTGTGTGGCTGGCTTATTTTGTTAAGTTCCTGAGGTGCTTACAGAAAATGCCTGGTTTCATGACATGGTTTCATGTTAATTACAAATGCTGTACCTGTTCTAAGAAATGAGCTAAGCCAATACTGGAATCTGTATTTTTCCTTATTTAACACAGTAGTGTTTTAAGAAATGAGGATGGTAAAGGTAAAACAAACAAACCCAAACAACCCAACACAAACCCCCAGGGTTTTTTTAATGTTTTTGAGAATATAATTTCTTTCAGCTTCCTCAGACTGTTCTTACACATTTTGCAGTTCATAAAACTTTGGCTGCACAAGAAACCACGTTCTGATTCAGAACAGAATTGCAGCCAGAAAGCATTGAATCTTACCCCATTTCTTTTGAGGCCACAATTCCATGGCAGCAAGTTTCTTCTGTAGGTTCAACTGTGGTCCAGTGCTTTAGATGATGTACTCCATTCATACAGCAATCTTAAATATAAGGAATTTGATTTTGAGGTAGAGAAGTATGTGGCATAATCTCACAGTAGAGCTATACAAAACAGTGTTTTTGCAGGAGCTTAGTGGTAAAAGCTTTGGTAAACAAGGTTAAGTGATTACTATAAGGCATAGCCCAGTTTCAAAGTTAATTAAATAACTGAAATGGTGTGGCCCTTTACTCAAGTATTTTCTCATAGTTGGAGCCTACAGCATTCATAAGAGAGGCATATGATATGATAATCAGATAAATCTTTGGAATTTTATTTACCAGTAATATAAAATCCTGTCACCCCAAACATGAAGAAATAAACAGCAGGTGCAAGTTGGTTTTATTATGGCTCTTTGGCCAGCACTCTCAGTATGTTGTCTGTGTGCCTTTTTCATGGTTGTGCTCCATAGAAGGTCATGCTACAAGGAAGAAAGGAAGGCATTCTGCCTCTTTGGTTTTTTCAGTGAGGTTGCTTTATTTTGGAAATAACCTTTTCTCTTAATGGAAGAATCCTTTTAAATATATTTTATCACTGGAGTGGTGAAAGGAGTTTATTTTCCATTTTTTCTCTACCGCTTTAATTTGATCTTTGTTCTTAATATCAGGAGAAAGAAGTAAAGAAAATTGAAACAAAAGAAAAACCTCAAAAAGAGCCCAAAAAAGAAGAAAAGAGCAGAAAAGAACAAAAGGGCCTAAAAAGTAAGTGGTAATGGGGTAAGAGAAGGAAAGACTCTTCAGGACATTCTCTTATTTCTGCAAGAGGGGTTTTGAGACACATACCAGAAACAAGAATTTCTGCTTTTATTTTAGGAAGCAAAAGTCTGCTTTTTAATGGCTTTTTCAATGTATGCTTTATGAGAATGCTCTATATACTTTAATGTATGAAACATGGAAGTGTATAGAAATTTCTAAGGTTTTGTACACAAGTCAAGACTTTTCCCTTTTTCATTTAATACAGTTAACTGCTTCTGTGGCGGGAAACTGGTTTTTTTTCTTTTTAGAGGAATTTATCCAACTGTTGTGTATTTCCAGAATTGTTCTGATTATACTATGAATACACTTTCTATGTTTAGAAAAACTAATAGAGGTTCCTAAACTTCTTGCCTCTTGCTTTTGACACAATAATGAGTTAGGTTATACAACCCTTAAAATATCACCAGAACTGGATGATTTGATACATGAAGGAAAATGTCTAGGTTATATTTCTGTTCATCATAGCATAATGGAGTATTAATGTTACCACTCTTGATCTCAGTACAATTCTGGGTGATTTTATTCAGGATTCCCTCACTATTCTGAGGATTAACTGAGGAAAACTAGGAAGCTCCACCTTTTGTGATCATGAAGTGGATATAGGAGGAGCTATGATGCTTCCAATAGTTGTTGTTAGATAAACGTCTTTTGCTGAAAGTAGTGTAGATGTTCAGAATACATAAGAAAAGTAGTAGCAAACAGAATGATTAATTGTGGTTCCTTATGCAGCATGTGTCCTTCATCTGTTCATCGCAGAGACTGAACTGTATTTTCAAAGTAGTGATTTATGCATAATTCTAAACTGCATTTCTTTAAATGAAGATGGTACCAGGTTTAAGGCAGTCAGAGCTCAGACTTGGCAGAGTAGCTGGAGGTGAACTTGTTGTCCCTGATTTTTGGCTTGTTGTTCAGCTTGCTCCTACACTTCAGCAGTGATTAACTTATGGAAAGAGAACAGCTGTTTTCTAAAGGGTCACTCACTCAAACTTTGTTACGTAGTAGTCTTTAGTGGCTCAAGTGGTCACCCTTGGTAACTGTCTTAATAATCTGGACTTTAAAGACGTGAAAAGTGCATTTGACTTTTTTAATGTAGCTTCAGAAGAAAAAAGTGAATATTCTGAGAATAACTGCAAAAGAGAAGAATCTTCGCTAGAATATAAACTCATAGAAGAAATAAAATCAAAAGACAGCAAGATGTACAAGGAAAGGAGGAACGTAAAAGATGAAACGGACACATGGACTTACATTGCTGCAGGCGGTGATCGAGAAATAATGGATGTGTGTCGAATGGAGAACTCTGGTGAGCAGTAGAAACAAATTCAGGGGAAAGTTGAGCACTGGCAATTAATATTTTCCTCCATTTCTGCTTACATCTTTTAGCGCTCCAGTCCTTGTCTCTGCAGGGGGCTGAAATGATGTTTTCTTTGAAACTCACTGATAACTTCTTAGTGTGTTTTCAGTGTGCTTCTATTGCAATAGTGGAGTGTTCACCATTTCTTACTACTTCAACAGAATCTATTAGAACAACTAAACAGTTTGTTTCAAGTAAAAGCATTTTATGTCTGCTTGTAATACAGCCTTCATTGTTTGGAACCATTCCATGCTGACTTGCAGAGTCTGTTTGAATGAAAAGTAGTAGTATGTTATGCTGATTATTGAAGAAATCACAAGCAATGAATGGTTTGGAAGTTTGTAAGTTGCTGATTACTTATTTCACATTTTTTCTTCCATAAAATCAAATGCATCATAGATGGCAAGCAACAAGTCTTGAGTTTGGGTATGGACATGCAGTTAGAATGGCTGACACTAGAAGACTTTCAAAAGCATCTTGATGGAGAAGATGAGAATCATACGTCAACAAAACCAATATCAAATAGTGAGTAGTTGCTGGGAGGAAGGGACATATCTTAATTAGTGTTTCAGAGTGAACTGTCTTATAATTGAATTAAATTTACCTTCTAGCTCTCCTGAGGGATGCTGTTAAAATTGGAGATTATATGACTGTAAAAATGGCACTTTCCTCAAATGAGGAATATAATCTGGATCAAGAGGTAATTTTTTCTGCAGTAGAAGTATTGGAGGGGTATGGGAGGGAAGAGTATGAATTTGGATTGTTTGAAAAGCCTTCTCCTCTTGCTAGTAGCAGGTTTCTGTCTCACCTTGTGGTCAAGTGGCTAAACTATGTAAAACATCTATACATGAAAAAAATTTGGATGTTGTATTTGACAGACTGGGACCACTTAATCCCATTAATTATTAGTTTTCTGCCGGTTCTGTATCAGCTGTGTTCTTACAGTTTGGTTGGGATTTTTTTGGTCGGTTGGTTTTTTTTTTTCCTCCCCAAAGGTATATTTTTCCTGTTAAATAGCATCATAGTTCTATTTTTTAAGATAAAAATCTCTGATACCAGTATTTTCAACTGGTGACCTTTTGAAGTTGCATTACATAGCCTTTTGAGAACTATATATTACACTGAGTTTTCTGTGACTTAGTAGAAAAGATGCCACATGAACTACTAAAGCGAATGTTTTCTTTGAATTGTAGTGTCTGGTGGGAAGATGCAAGAATGAGTGAGGAGACTGGCCACTCGCAGAACTCTCTTCATACTTGCACTGATAAAATCCAAGAGTTCTAGTAGCAGCTGAGTTGAGCCATTGTGTTTTGTCTCCAGTGGCTGCTGATTTCCTTGTCCACTGTCTTGCTATCTTCCTACCCTCAAATACCATGCTGCATTTCTTCCTGGCTCATTCTGGTTTTACTTTCTTATTCTGGTCCTCAGACTGTTAGGGGTTTTGCAAATTATGGAGCTCAGGGTGTGAGACCTGTGGACTGAAAAAGCGGGAGGTGATAGTCTGCCAGTATCTGGCAGCTGTGTATGTGTGAGTTCTGCCGGGGACGGGGATCTTTGTGAAATCTGTTGGCACACTTGCAATTTCTGTCTTGCAGCTTTAATTCTTAAAGCAACTGATTTTTAGAATTTTCCATGGCAATGATTCTTGTTGCAGGACCCAAGTGGAATGACCCTGGTAATGCTTGCTGCTGCTGGTGGGCATGATGACCTTCTCCGGGTTCTAATCAGGAAAGGAGCTAAAGTTAATGGGAGACAGAAAAATGGAACAACTGCATTGATACACGCAGCTGAAAAGGTTGCCTTTGTTATTGTTGTATTTGTAGTTCTTGGCTCTTTTACTTCAGTTTAAAAGTGGTATGTGGTTTTTTTTTTTCCTTCGGATGGTGCCTATGTCAGCAGCTGTGGTTACTGCAGTGTAAACTAATTCTGATCACAAACCCTACCCTGGGTAGAGAATATCACAGGGTTACCGAGAGGAAATGTAGAGGCAAAGGATATCCCTGAATTTGTCACTCATGGAGCTGAAGTTCTTGAGTTAGAATTGGTAGCTGTGATCTTTGGCTGCCTGGGATCCAAACCTGGGAGACTTTGAGAAGCAAATACCTGAATAAATAGGGCTTACTATTTGTGAGCTGGGAGATGGAGATAGTGGCAAACTGTTGTCAAACTAAGACCAGCTAGTAAGTCAGAGGATCCTTTTATGGGTGTGCTCTTTTGTTGAAGCTGGGTCATGTGTTTTCCCATGTGCAGTAGATAAAAGGCCAGGAAGGAGCTTGATTCCAGTGTTTTCTTCCTGTGGTGTTCACTGTTATGAAAAAGTTTGAGTTGTACTCATGGCTGTTCACTTGCCTGAGTCTGAACTGCTTATTAACCATGCAAGAGAACATTGGTAGTCATGTCATGCTTCAGATTTTCCTGATGGATTTTAAATAGATGTCATTTTATATTCTGAAACAAAACCTGAATATTTTGTATTTACCTGTCTTGTGGTATTGGGGTTTTGTTTGGGTTTTTTCCAGAATTTTCTAACGACAGTAGCTATTCTACTGGAAGCTGGGGCGTTTGTGAACATGAAGCAGAGCAGTGGTGAAACTGCTTTAATGAAGGTAAGTTCAGTGTTTGTCCTGACATGATTTAATAGTAAATACTTTTAGCAAACTGGTAAAACATCAAAGCATATCTGTAGAGTTAGTTTAGGGAATATGTACTATATTTGAAATACAAATACTACCCTTATTACTCTAGGCAGTGTTTTAATCCATTATTTTAATGTATTGTTATATCTAAAGAATAAGTGCAGATGCTCTGCTAAGTGTAGCTCATCATTCAGTTCCATACGGATGTGGTCTTAAAACTGAGATAATCTGGTTATCAACAGGAAAATTCTAGAAAGGGAGAGTCTTTAACTTAGGTGTTGCTGTGATTGACTTTTATCATTATATTGCAGGCCAGAAATAAAATAATGTGTTTGTAGTCTCCTTCCCATTGTCTGTTCTCCACATTTACTTCTCTCCATCACAATGGAGATACTTTATTTATTTATGTTTTGTAATGGGAGAATTCTAAGACCCTTAAAACAGTCTGTGTTCCTCCTAGTATTTTTGTTTATACCAAATAATTTCACCAAGTTCCCCTTCCCGATAAACTTGCTGTGTGAATACATAGGCTGTTCAAGGCAGTTTATTTGCAGAAAAGGTTACAGAAGCTTTTCTGTCCAACAATGTGGTATTGTTTCTCTTCTGTCCTCTGCAAAAGTGAAAAGTGGGGGGGAATTCATATTTTCTGTAAAGAAAATAACACCCTTGTGGTTTCCTTAGCCACATCAGTCTAAAATCTCTTCATAATTTGGCTGCCTCCAAGAACCTCAGCTTTCACTTTTCTTGTTTTTAAAGGTTTTATTCATAATTTGCTGCACAGCTGTCCAAACTTTCTAATTGGCAGCCTGCAGTGACTTCATCTGGATATTTGTTTCTCTGTGCAGATACAGAGGTCTTCATTGCCAGTGACTTGTTGGAACAAGTTTAGCCATGTGGGGATAAACATATAAATGTGTTTATCAGGTCACTGTTGTTTAATCTCAGGAACTGGATCATACTTTTAAAAAGAGGGTGGGGATGAAGTCTTGGCACTCCATTCCTTTCTCTAAGGTGGTGTGTGATATTTGTGGGGGTTTTGTATGAGGGGCAGGTGGGTTGGTTTGTTTATGGAAGATTATGGTTTGAAGGCACAGATCAAAGTTCAGGGCTGAGACAAATTTCAGAAGTTAACTTTGAATAGGCCACATGAAGATAGAAATTTAAACCTCTTGGGCCTTTCCTTAATATGTCCGAGTGAAGTGTTTGAAAATAAATGACCAAGAGCATGTTTGCATTCTTCAAAGTAGAGCTGTCTTCAGACTTTCCTGTACTTCTATCAAGTCTTTGCTTGACAAGCCCTGACATTCTTGTTAATCACAGTGACTGTCTAACATAACTAAGTAACAATTTGGGTCAAGTTCTATTAATTTTCTGCAGCCCTGAAGTACCATTTGAACTGAGCTTCCTAGAAACAGACACTTTGAAGTGTTTCTTTAGTTGTTCTGAATACTACTGCAGAAACCCATTTATTCAGGTAAACAATTGTAAGGAAGTTTGCAGTTACTGAACTCCTATGGGTGTTGTCACAAAATCGTTCTTTAATCCATTTTTATCCCAGTTAAGTCCACTGGATAACTCTTGAGTGTTGCTGCTTCTATGTTCTGAATTGCTCCTAATTTTGGATTTTAATTCGTTCCTGCAGTTCTGTTTACTCCAGTGCTATGCTCTGTTCTAATGAGGGATTTGTCCTTGTTGTCCATCCTTCCATGTTCTCACTTTCTGCACAGGCTTGTAAAAGAGGAAATTCAGACATAGTGCGGCTTATGATTGAAAGCGGAGCAGACTGTAACATTTTGTCAAAGCACCAGAACAGTGCACTGCATTTTGCTAAACAGTGCAATAACCTACTGGTGTATGAGCAGCTCAAGAGTCATTTGGAAACGTGAGTAAACTGTACTTTGAAGTTTGTTGTGGTGAAGTTTGCAGTTCTGGGCATGCCATCATTTTAGTTTGAGTCTGGGGAAGTGGGAGATTTCAGGAAACAAAATGGATTGGATTTACACAGAAAACAAATAAATCATGTGAAATTAAGATGATGTGAGCTAACAGAATTAGGAGTTGCTTGCTTTTACACAGAGTAAAAAAATGGAAAGGAGGTAAAGAGAATTGGTAGAAGAGAAAGTTTTCCAGAGTGCTGTATTTCTAGTTCAAAGAATCTAAGAGGCACTGGACTGTTGAATGTAAACTCGTATTAGGGCATGCCAAATAAAACACTTTCAAACAAAAGAGCACCTTACAGAAACACCATGGAAAGTCAGTGCANATTTCTAGTTCAAAGAATCTAAGAGGCACTGGACTGTTGAATGTAAACTCGTATTAGGGCATGCCAAATAAAACACTTTCAAACAAAAGAGCACCTTACAGAAACACCATGGAAAGTCAGTGCAGATAGTTAAGGTTGTTGTCAGTGCAGATAGTTAAGGTTGTTGTCAGTGCAGATAGTTAAGGTTGTTGTCAGTGCAGATAGTTAAGGTTATTGTTGTTGTACCCTTAAAAGCCAGCAGTGAACCTGAGTGCCAGGGGTAAAGCTTTCATGACAGTGAATGATGAAAGTAAAAATCGTCACTGTGCAAAAATACTGAAGAGCAGTGCAGTGTGTCTAGTAAATGATGTGCTCATGTCATCTGGTCATGAAAAATATTCTGAGCTGATGAACAGGGATGCTAGATGAAGACAGATGTAAAGCAGGGCCACCTAGAGCTGGTTGACCAGGACCCTGTCCAGGTGGCGTTTGAATATCTCCAAGGATAAGGACCTCATAATCATACAGCTGCATGAAGTTCTGTCTCTGAGTTAGGGTTGTTTATATTCAGGAGTCATTATTTCTGAATACATAACAAGACTGAATCTTACTCCCTAGAACTGGCCCAACAAGCAAAACTGATGATTGTTTACAAAATTGAGCTTGTGCAATCAATAACCATTGCTGTTATATTCTGTGAATGCTTCATCCCTGGAGGTGTTCAAGGCCAGGTTGGACAGAGCCTTGGGTGATATGGTTTAGTGTGAGGTATCCCTGCTTATGGCAGGGGAGTTGGAATTTGATGATCTTAAGGTCCTTTCCAACCCGAACTCTTCTATGATTCTGGGCAGCATATGTCAGTGCTTCATCACCCTCACAGTAAAAATGTGTCTTGTGATGTCCAGAGGAAACTTCCCTTGTTTTAGTTTGTGCCCACTGCCCCTTGGGCATCACTGAAAAGAGCCTGGCTCTTTATCCCATCACTTCACGTGTTTATTGATACATACACATCGATAAGATCCCCCTGAGAGTTCTCCAGGCTCAGCAGTCATACCTCTCCCAGCCTCTCTCATATGTCAGATGCTCTGGTCCCATCAACATCTTCATGGCCCTTCATTGGGTTCTCTTCAATATATCCATGTATCTCGTGTAGTGAGGAGGAACTGGACACAGCATTCCAGGTGTGATCTCAGCAGTGATCATCTCCCTTGACCTGCTGGCAGTACTTTGCCTAATGCAGCATAGGATAGCATTGACCACCTTTGCAGCAAGAGCGTGTTGCTGGCTCATCTTCAGCATGGTGTCCACCAGGTCCTTTTCTGCCAAGCTGCTTTCCAGCTGGGTAACTCCCAGCATGGCCTGGTGCCTGGGGATGTTCCTCCCCATGTGCAGGACTTTGTACTTCTTTGTTGAAGAATGGCAGCCTAACCCTCTGGTGTACCAGCCATTCCTCCCGGTTTGGTGTCATCCGCAAAAGTTGCTGAGGGTAACTGCCTCATCATCCAGGTCATACATGAAGCTGTCACACAGGACTGGGCCAATAGTGGCCTTGGGGATACACCAGGAGTGACTGGTTTCCAGACAGATGTTGTGCTACTGATTTTTGCTGAACTAATATGTTGTGATCCAATTTGATACTGGGAGGAAAGTCTTGTGATGCCAGTAAGTCACTGCTTTGAATGTCTGTCCTGGGGCGATAGAAGGTATAAAGAATGTTTTCTTCTTATAGCAGGTTAAATGGGAAAAAAAGTGCTAGAAGCATAAAACCTAGTAATTGGTCACTGCCATAGCTCTTGCCAATTGGGGAAGCTTCTAGCCTTAGTACCTGAAAATACGAGTTCAGTGCTGCTTGTCAGTCAAAAAGAAGGTCATATGATAGTAGTGGAGCTGAAAACAAAATGTAAATCTGTGGTGTCAAAATGCCTTATAGCGCATGCCATTCCAGTTACCTTGGTTCAAAGCCAGATGAAGCAAAAAGTGGAAGTAAAAGATGATCAGAAATATGGAGTAGCTTCTGTGAGGTTAGACTGAGGGAGGAGGTACACATCACCCTGGGACAGAATAAAAGGTCAAAGTATAAAATCACATCAGAAAGCAACAATAGAAAACAATCCAAAGCCATGAGCAGGTTCTGCTGGCCGTCCTGTTAAATGATTTACTGATAGGTTTGATATGGAGGAATATTTTTGCACAGGAAAAATAAGATGTGGATCACGTTGCAGAATGCCATGGTTACAAATGCATAGGATTTTAGAAGGGATTAAGCAGATCTAAGGAGAAGTGCAATTTGGCTGCCGTCTTGAGTTTTGGATGCCTCTAAGACAGATTGCTGGAAACTAGGACAGTGCACCAAAAAAAGCCAGCTGCTTAATTTCCAGTATTTAATGCAGCTTTGTTTGGCACCTGGAAATGAGGCTGGGTGGGCTTCTGGGCTTGCTTTGGTATGGGGTTTCTCATGGGCTTTTTTCAATGAGACACAGTGTAGATTGTGCAGGTGGTATCTCAGCTAGCATAGAGGGGAGCAGGCTCTGAATACAGCTGGAAAAGCTGAGAGTTGGGACCTTTGCCTTGCAAAAGTGTTTAAACCCTTTTGTGTCAAAACAGCTCTCTGAAGAGGGTTACTCAGTAACCTGCTTGTAAAGGTGCCAAATACTGTTGGTTGACATGGCCTGTCTTTGCAAGGTAGGCTGCTCACTTCAGTTATACCTCTCCAAACCCAAAAAAGCCCAAACCTACCATATTTAATGGTAGCGTCACTACTTTTTCACTTGCATTATTAGGGAGGTTTTCTCAATAGTATTGCCAGTGACTGACTTGTTTAGTTCTATGTTGTACTCGCAGTTGGGTTGATAAATCAGACATGCGGGGAAGTGGCTGTTTGTGTTCAGCCAGCAGGTGTGTACTGATGTCTGGGAGCATCTGCATAAAAAGCCTTCAAAATGTGTGGCTAGTTAGAATTGGTTTTGATCCACTGCAGTGCCTTTGTGTCAGCTTTTGTTTGTGAACCTGATTGATAGAGGAATTCCACGAACAGGTTACTAATAAAATGTTCTGTTAACAAAGTGTTGGGAGCTGGGGTTCATCTGTGCATAAGTGGTAGTGAGGAAGGCATTCAGGCCCGAAAATCAGGATCCCAAAATGTGATCTGGAATCGTCTTTTTAACTGGATCTCTCTAAGTCTGTAATTTTCCTGTGTGAAGCACAGGCCTCACCTGTTTGGTCTTTTAGGCTCTCAAGAGTAGCAGAAGATACCATCAGGGATTATTTTGAAGCTCGTCTTGTTTTGCTGGAGCCAGTCTTCCCAATTGCGTGTCATCGCCTGTGTGAAGGACCAGACTTCTCTACAGATTTTAACTACAAACCGCCCTCGAATGTGGCAGAAGGTAGAGGGGTGCTGGGTTGGTTTTTAAAAAATGGGTGGAAGGGTGTGTTAGGAAACTGCCTGTTGTCTTAAAGCAGCTGCTCTGGGAAATTACCTGTGTGTGACTTGTTGCAGTGCACTGTGTTAAGGGTGCTCTAATTATGGAGTGTGGGGAGAGCAGGGATGTTTTGATGTATTACTGGGGGTGGAGTTTGCTTGTATCTTTTTGTTTAAGAGGGTTGTTTTGTCACACAAACAGCTGCTTTCTCCTGTTCCTGGCTTACCTTAGCTTTGTGAGGGTGACGTTAGCTCAGTGCAGGTGTTGCAGGAAAGGAATGGTTTAACTTAATACTTTTCAATAATCTTAATCCAAGAGTGTACATAGAAAACCTCATAGTGGATAATCTTGTTTTGTAGACAGTATCTAATGGACTGGAATCCTGGAGTATAGGCACAGCATATAGGATGCAAACACAATCTAGAAATACTGCCAAAAAGAAGCCATTGTCAGTCAATTTTGTCTTGCCCACAGACCCTTTGAAAAAACTGGGAATGTAATTCCAGAGATATTTGGGAATGTTCCTTCATTCTTTCAGGAATCCAGCTACAAATTCCTGATGCTTGGCTTATCTGTACCTTTTGAGTGCATTGGGGCAATATCTACTTTCTAATTTTTCTTGAAATACTACCTTACTGGGATTGTGAAATACTGCTTAAGGCAAGGTTGGAAGTGGTTGTCATCCCAGCTTTCTGGCTGCTGAGAGTTGTAACACAGTCTTCCAGCTCTTGATTAGGGATACAGAATTCAGAAACCTTGTATCAGTTTATGTATTAAAATGAGGAATCTGTGGGTATTGAAGATTGTTGTTGATTGAATTTCAGCACAGTTCATAAGGGTCTAAAATGGACTGGGCTCAGTTGTCCCTGCCAACAGAAGAGAGAACCCAAACCGCAGGAAATTCCATAACTTTCCTTAGGTAGACCTAAACCCACAGAGCTGAACCTTACCAGAAATTGCTGTACCCATTTGGCTTTCCTTTCAGACAGCCACATAACATTATTTCTGCTGCCAAAGGACTTTAACTTAGGGACCAAGTTAGTTGTGCTTTGTGCTGAGATACACTGACCTGGGAGATGGGACTTCTGGATGCTGCTTAGATACTCCATTGAGGTTTAACATATATGGTATAATGTTTGTATTTGTATCTGTCTTCAAAGGTGCAGTGTATGCAGCTGTTCTGAATAAAAGATCTCATTTCTAATTTGTGTGACTGAATCGCCTTCCCTTTTAGGATCTGGGATTCTTCTCTTTGTTTTCCATTCAAATTTCCTCGGTAAAGAGGTTGTTGCTCGGCTCTGTGGACCGTGCAGTGTACAAGCTGTCGTTTTAAATGACAAATTTCAGCTCCCTGTATTTCTGGTAAGTCTTTTCATACAATTGACTGATTATAAAGCTACTTTATATTTTATAAAGTAGCTACTTTATAACGCTACTACATAAAAGTCTTTATGGAGCAGCCTGCAAAGTCCTAGTGCCTTAATTTGGACTTTGAGTATTGTGATTTAAGCATTTATTATCTTGATAATGTGTTTTTTCTTAATGAAACTTAATTCTCCTTTGTATATGGAGAGAACCGCAAACCTTGCGTGTACTAGACCCCATAGAAATTTATTACTTGAAAGGCAGGGACATAATGGTGGGCAGCCTGTTTCTAGGCAGCCCTACTTGACCAGGGGGGCTGGACCAGATGACCTTGAGGTATCCCCTCCAGCCTCAATCCTTGCATGGTTTTGTGGCTTCAGAATGAAGGGTTTGAGAAGGCAGGTGTGGGGTTAAAACTGTTTAACTTCTTAACTTTTTGACCTGAGTAAGTTCTTAAATATGTAACAACCTACCTCATATTTCTAATGTGGTTTTTTTTTCAGCTACTAAATGCATTATTGCACAGTTCTCAAGTCCTCTTGCTTTCTCTGTGGCTGCACCAAAGGTCCTTTGTAGAATGCCCAACTTTACCAAAAAAATGCATACTGAAAATGTCGTGTTGCATTGGTCTGCTCACATAGCGCTTTTGGGCATATCCTGCCATTAACCTTGTCCATATTCTTTTTCCTTTCAGGACAGTCACTTTATTTATTCCTTCAGCCCCACTGCAGGCCTTAACAAGCTTTTTATACGGTTGGCAGATGCTCCTACTGCCAAGGTACAGAGCAGTCTCAAATGTGCATGTTAACTTGTACGATAACTCTTCCATAGTCTAAATGCTTCTAGTTGTATGTTGCAAATGTAAAACTTAAGGACTTTCCTCATCCTGGTTCCCATCAGTTACAATTCCATCCTGTGACATTTCCAGAATTTAGGAAAGTTGCCAAGGGCATCAGTTGTCACAATGAAATGTTTTCATGCTGCAGGCAAAACAATTCAAGCACCAAGATAAAGCAGTGTTACAGCTAAAAATTTTCCCCATCTATATTGTGAATTGACTGACACTCCATCTGTCTCTTAGTCATTAACTTTTTGCATACAGATATTTTTGTTTTGTGTTTGGGAGAACTTGGAAGTACTTACTAGGATGTGCAGTCTGCTTTTAAGTAGGCTGTGTAGTTCATTGTATTTTCCAGGTGGTTTGGGCAGCAGTCCCACTATATGTTGCATGATGAGTAATAGACCCTGTTCTGGTAGCATTTCTTTTACCCTTGGAAGACACACCAGTCAAGTTTCTAGATCTTCAGATCTAGAACTAAACTGTGTTATTGTGCATTTCTAAATTTTGAAAGGGGAGAAACTGAACTTGTGTTCAGATGGAAGTGTGTGTGTGTGCAGATCAGATTTGGGGTTCACTTGTTCAAACACCACCTAATGCAGCCGTATTTCACTGGAGTCCTTTTGAAAGTCGTATTTCCATAGGGCTGCTACAAACTGATCTTAGTAGGTTGTAGACTTCCTCATTCACTAGTTTTACACGTTTTCTCATGCTGTTCTCATAGTAGAAGTGTTTAACTGTTTTCAAGTGGATGACCTTTAAATGAAACCTTTGTTTGCTCTCCCAGGTAAAGCTGCTGATAGGAGCATACAGAGTACAGCTGCAGTGACCTCACAGCTGTGAGCGTGTTGAGTGGATGGACGTTGTTCTGGATGTATTTCTGATGCCTCTGTTTAGAGACTGACAGAGCAGTTTGGAACTTTTTGGCGCCATGTTTCTAAGACTGCGTTCCCATCTCGCTGGCTGCCATGTAGGAAAGTGTGTGTTGGAGAGAAGCTGAATCTGAGGCACTGGTGGGAGAGGGCTGTCGTCTTTTTTTACTTTGTACAGATGTAGATGTAAGTATTTGTGCCAATACATGGAATTCTGGTTTTCTTTAACTTGCTGAGTCCAGACTGCGTATTTCAGCTTTTCCACAATGTGGAATGGTACATATAAGAACTATTTAAGGTAACTATGTGAAATGTCTTTTTTAATAGATCTTTTCCATTTGTAAACTAAAGTTTTCTACTTACTCTGACGTTTCTATGTACAATGCAGAACTGTCATAGTCCTGGAGCCGTGGGCAGAACTTACATCTTTAAGTTGTTGCATTACATTTAACTTTGAATTGCTGAGGGCTGGTTTGGAACTGTTCCTGCTGCTGTCTACCAAGAAAGCAGTTCCGCTTAGAGTGATTCCCTCTGAACACATAGTGAGGTCTGCAGGCACCAGCAATGGCATTGGGATAGGTCCAACTACAGGAGGAGCACAGCTGGATTCCTACTTACACCAGTGTTTTAAAACTACTTTTGTGTTAGAGAAGCAGCTGGTAGTTTTGCTTTTGACCTTGACATTCTTGGATGTATGGGAAAATAAATACAAGGTAAAAATAGCAAACCAGAGAACTTGTAATTCCCTTCAGTGTGCAGGCAGTGCTTGATGTAGGCTGGGAAGATACCCTGACAATCTCAGATGTTCTCAGCTTACCAGATGAGAAAATGTGTTGTCCTTTAGAGCAGAAATCCAGTTCCTCAGTGCAAAGAGCTGCTATCTTTTTTTTAATTATTATTTAAATTACAGCAGTTCTGTACGGGCCCTGTGCTATAAAATACAAATGTAATACTTCTGCACGAAGGAGAGAGTATTTTTCTTTGTAAATTAACCAACATCTTGAAAAGTATAACAGAAAAAGAAAAATAAAACCAGATTGTGCCTTTGCTGTTCTGGTTGCCATGTGTAGTTTACGTGCCACTATGTGCCTATAATATTGGAGAAACCACTGAGGATAAACTCTTGATTTGAATGCTCACCATCAAAATGGTGCAGGTGTATTAAGTATTCTTTTAAGAACTGTGACTTTTTATTACAAAGCTTAGTTAACCAGTTTTTCATTTTAGGTTTTTAAAAGCTTTTTAGCCTTTTATATGTAAGAGATGCCAAGTGAGCAGGTACCAAAGCACACTGCTTCAGTTCTGTGGAATATTGCATTGAGCTATAGAAAGCCAGAATAGCAGCACAACCTACAACCACCTGCGTTGTTCTGGTTTAGAACGGTTTCGTGTCTTTTGTGGTGATGGGATGGGACCAAGTCTGGGGTTTAAGAGAGTTGGTACCTCCACCTCTGAAATACGTGATACCTCATTTTGTGCAGTGTGAAAAGCACGGGCTAAGGCTCGGGGCTGACCCTGCCACCACTTGGGACTACTCATGGCTCTGGGTCTTTTTAGTTGTTGCATATATCCTTGGACGATGAACGTGGAGAAGGGACATGCATGAGTGTTCCCTTACGCTGGGGTGATGGTGCCCAATGTGTATGGCTGCCCCTTCCACGGTCAGTCCTTGGTGTACCCGTAAGGGGAGTTGGCACATGCGTGACCACTGTGGTAAATGTTGGATCTGTTCAAGGTAGGGACAAAAGGTTTAGGAACTAATGTCCACATTACATAGATGCTGTTTAGGTCAGACTGTACAACAGTGTCTGAAAACAGAGTTGTGGTCCAGGAGCTGACATAGTAATTAGTTCATCAGCTGGTGATGATTTAGGGAGTTTGTTTGTGGTTGGGGATTTTGATGTTTTTCTTGAGGCATTTGAGAGAGAGGGAGCAGTTCTACGGGACATGCAAATAAAATTTGAGTTCCTGATGCTTTTATTAAGGGATGGATTTTGTAGCCATCTTCTTCCTGTAGTTGGAAATATAAACTCCAAATCCCTCCTGAAGATGCATAAAAGGCATATGAAAATATGTTTGAAGCTGGTTTTTGTCTGATTCTATTGTATGATTTTTATTCAGTTGCTAAGAACAAGGTTTTGGTGGACAAAAGATGAAGACTGGTCTTATCTCAACCCATCGGAGTTACATCCTTTCTTTCCATTCTCTTCCCCATCCCTCCTGGAGAAAGTTGGGAGTGAGAGAGCAGCTGCGTGGTTCTGAGTTGCTGGCCGGGTGTAAACCACAAGAAGCTTTACCAGGCTGGTTCAGACATCCTGTCTAAAGAGTTTGCACAGGAGCTGGGAAACCATCTGAGGTTTCCCCTGGTTTCCTGGATCTGTCCGATCCAGACATGCAGTCCTGTGGGAATTGTTTATCTGTGAACAGCAGGAACAAGAGCCCTAAACCCAGCAACAAACATCACCTCCCAGGCCCCACATTGGCTCCCTCTATCCTTCCTCCATGAAACAAAAGGGGTTACCAGGAACACCCAATGGTTCCGCATTGCGGGGAAACCCAATTAGCTGCAGCAACACCGTACTGATTGCACAGGGTTTATTACTGGTGTGATACAACATTGGGATACACCAATAATTATACATGATTTCCTCAATACTGTGCACGGCGAAGGTGAGTTTGGCTCCATCTTCTCTACCCTCTTCTGTTACACAGCTGATGCAAGGTGACCTCCTGGCCTGAGCTCCTGTTTTTCAGATAACAAACCCCATGGCTCCTGGGCTTTAACCTCCTGATCATCATGGTGACCTCCACTGGACTGTTCCCACATATGTCTGCTGGTCAGGAGCCCAGAACCAGTTGCAGCACTCCAGCTGCAGTCCCAGAACACTGAACAAAGAGGAAAGCCTGTCTGCCCAGGCTGCACCACAGCCCTGGTTAATGCAGTGCCTTCTGCAGGACCTTACATCTTGAAAAGGTACCCGTCAGGCCCTGGATGTGTGTTCACTGCCTGCTGATTACAGGAAATAGAAAATAAACATCCTGTTAGTCACTGTTTAATAAGAATCAGTTTTATAATAGATATAGAAACCCTGTATGTTACAGTACAGTGTTAAACTCTCATTGTATCAAAATTCATTTTTCATTATTCATTTCATTGATGGTTTTGGGTTTTCATCTTTTTATTGGACTACATTAAGGCAGCGTTTTTACCATGAGTTTCACTTCAGCTGCATGGACAGTACAACCTCAGTGCAGCCCTCACCTCCCTATCAGTTAACATTGCCTTCCAGTCCTTTCCAGCTGCTGCTGGCTCAGGTAACAAATACTTCCCATGTTCTTTTAAACACAATCCACATTCTTAGCTAGAACCACCACTTTCCTATCTTTTGTCACATTTTAGTGCTTTAAACAAGGAGAAGCCTTTTAATGCATCATTTACTCTTGATTCGTCTTGTAGCACATACAACCTTTTTTATCAACACTATTTCCCAGCACTAGTACTTCTGGAAAGACAGTCTGCTTCTGGTACAGTCCAGCTAGAAAGGAAGTAATGATTTCAGGAACACACCAAAGTTGGCCAACATTGCACTGTGGAGATCTCCACCTCGGTGGGGGACAGCAACATCACATACCTGGAACTTGGTGCCTCATCCAGGAACAAGCATCTTAAACCCTGCAGGCAGATGCCCTTTGCAGGTTCTTCTGATGTGTCTTTCCTAGGCCCAGGTGTAGGTGGGACACATTGCACAAGAGTCCTCCCATCCTTTCAAACTGTGCCACTGTCCAGGCCTTACAGCGCAGACCCATCTACAAGCAAAAAGAATACAACTTGAGTTAGCAAAAAACTACTACAAAAAAAACTAATAAATAAGCACAAAGGAAATTGGTTTCATCACAACCACTGTTAGGTGCTCTACTGAGCAACAACATGGTAATATTACAGGGCCCCCGATGGTCCCTGTAATCCTAATCTGAAGGGCGGCATTTTGCACCACTTTGGCACAGCAGAAAGCCTCAGTTCAGAGCATGTATCGCCACCAGCCATTCACACTGAAGCAAAGAACAACTTCCAAGGAACAGCTGTGCTTCAGGCTATGGAACTACAGGAGACAATGAAGTGAGAACTTCCTTAGAAACACACTTTATAGAGGACAGCAAACCACACAACTCAAAAAGCGAAATACAAGAGCAATGCAGTAGCAAATACTGCAGAGTAAAGAGCTGGGAAATGCTAACACCTTCCCAGACAGACCTTCAAGAGGTTACCTGGAATTCTCCAGGACTGCAGCAGCCCAACAGCACAGTTTGGTTTCATCATGAAGGAGGGTGGAGCCCAATGCATTTTCTGTAGAACAGAACTGGATGCTGATTGATTCCAGAGCTGATGGGGAAACGCAGCTGCTCTCATTTCCACAAATCCTGCCCAGCAACAAGCTCAGACTGAGCAGGTGTGACTCAGTTCATGTGCCTCATTTGCCTCATTCTCCCCATGTTCTGCACTTGTTCACTGTTTGCCAAAAAAACCACAATGCAATCCAGTCACGTTTTTAATCTAATCTTCCCTCAGTTTTTAATGCAATGTAATGAGGCCATCAGGCTCTCTCAGCCAGGTTCACACTGCAATCTGAAGCGCACACACACACACGCAAAGGATTAACGGGGAAGGAGAAAGAAAGGATTTTATCACTCCACAGAGACAAGGAGTCGTTATTTAGCTAGTCAAAGGAACACTTGAATCCCCAGGGAGCCTTGGCCATCCACTCTTCCTTCACAGGAAGGAAACTTAAGTTGAGGACAGAAAAATTCTGAGGCACCTGGGAAACCTGCCAAGCACTGGGGCTCCCACACAGCTCCTGCGCTGGAGCAGTCTGAGAGACAAGGACAAGCAAGGCTCAATTCCCAACAGCTTCATGGTTGAGACAAAACATCAGCAGGACAGAACCGCCTCTTCTGAGTCAGAAAATACTAATCGAGTGGTTTTTCTGTTATTACTGCTTTTCTGATAATGAGTTTTAAATGCAAAATGAGAGACGCTGTCATTTCTAGATTCTGTGAGTAAATCCTTGTGACTTATTGCCCTGGGTTCAGCAGTAGCAGTCAGTTTTAATCCTTCTTAGTAGCTGATGCAGCACTGTGTTTTGACTTTTGGCCTGGGAACATAGCTGATAACACCAGTGGTTTTAGTTGTCACTAAGTAATGTTTATTCTGACCAAGGACTTTGTGACCCTCACGCTCTGCCAGAGAGCAGGGGAGGCCGGGGAGAAGCAAAGAGAGGACACCTGACCTAAACTGACCAAAGGGGTATTCCATAGGACAGCACATACATCATGCCCAGGGAGGTAATGGGGAGTTACCCGGAAGGGCACACACTTCCTGGTCGGGCTCGTTTCGGTGGGTGGTATCGTAGTCTCTTCCCTTGTTATTTCCCTTATCATTATTATTATTGGTGGTAGCAGCAGTGATTTGTGTTATACCTTAGCTACTAAACTGTTCTTATCTCAACCTGTGGGAGTTGCATTCTTTTGATTCTCCTCCCCATCTCTCTGGGAGCAGGGGGAGCGCAAGAAAAGTGGGGTTGAGTGAGTGAACGAGCTGTGTGATGCTCAACATGGGTCTCAAAAGGTTGAGATAATGACAGATCTGACTGGATTAATGGTCACTCGTCACAATGCTGATTTATTGGCTTTTAATGTTGTTTCTCTTGATCTCACAGTTTCAGAATGTTGTAACTTACTTAGAGCTGGTATTTTCTGTGTTAGTGTTTATCACGTGTGGGGCTTGGGCTAAGGTTCTTGTTTCACTGTACTTTATGGCAATGACTTGTAATACAGGGGGGGCTCCAGCAACAGGATGGGATGGATGTGGCCGTGGATTTGTACCCGGCCGTCCCGCTGCTCTTCACCGTCCTGCCCTCGTCCTCGCCTCAGTCTTTGTGAGGCTGCGGGGACCCGAGGGGGACCGGCCCCGGGAGCAGGCAGCAGCTGGAGTGGCCCGGGAGAGCAGCCCCGGGGACCGAGCTGCGTCAGGAGCGGGCCCAGAGGCTGGCACGGAGCAGCTGCCAGTGGAGGAGGTCGGGGCAGTTGAGGATTGAGAGGTGGCAGCTGCCAAGCAGTGGGAGCAGGCAGCAGAGGAGCTGATCCCCAGGAGGATGCAGGAGAGCGCAGAGCATTTCCCAGCAAGGCAGAAGAGAAGATCTGGACTCAGGAACAGGGAAGCCGGTGGTGAGAGAGCCGGCGAGCGCAGCAGCTACAGCAGCCCCGGTGACAAGCACAGCAGCATCATTTGAGGGTTCTGAAGGTTTTGAAAGGCCTTTGGGTACCCTTGGGACTTGCCTGCTGATTGTGATGGGGATCAGCATGGTGGCACACACACAGAGTGTGTTCTACCCATGACCATTTTGTCTGATCTCAAGAGTTAAGCAGAGTCTTGTCTAGGGTTAGACAATGATACAGGAGGAACAAAAAATTTTCCCGAAGGCTGGGCAGCCATGAGTGGCAGGGTGCGTGGGACAGTATGGGTGAGTATCTAGTCCCCTGGGTCCCTCCAGTGCTCTGGAAGCGTCGGAGATGGAAAGCAGCTGTATGGAGTCCCCAGCAACAAGCTGCAGAAACTGCTGAAGGGAAGGGTGAACCATTTTGAGCCTGGTGGGCCAACGACACTACAGGCCATCAGAGCAGAGATGCAACATACAGATGGACTCATGACTGAGGGGTGGACTTAGCAATGGACACTATTGCCTAGGTTATTCACAAGTGTGAACACTGCACACAGCCTCTCCTGCTCTGAAAGACTGTTACAAGGGATGGAGCCTGATACTATGGCCCAGATGGACTCAGCAGCTTTACAGGGACTGGTCCATGCACTAAGATAAGAGTGCACTGAGATAAGAGCGATGGTATATTGAAAATGTGGGATCTGAGCATGACATGAATGGTATGGAATAAGGGGTGGATAATGCCCTACTGCCCAGCAGTAGCAGTCGATTTTATTTCTTCTTAGTAGCTGGTGCAGCTGTTTTTGACTTTCTGCCTGGGAACAGAACTGGTAACAGGAATGTTCTTAGTTACTGCTCAAATATTTAGACTGACCAAGGACTTTGTGAGCCTCATGATCTGCCAGGGAGGAGGGGAAGCCAGGAAGAAGCAGAGACAGGACACCTAACCCAAACTGACCAAAGAGGTATTCCATACCATAGCACGTCATGCCCAGGATGTAACTGAGAGTTACCCGGAAGGGCTAGGGCACTGCGGGGTTGGAGGAGGTATCGGTCAGTGCTTGGTCGGGCAGGGTGGGGTGAGTTATCTGTTCGTGGTTGGTGCGATGCTGTATTCTCTTCCCTTGTTATTTCCTTTCTCATTACTATTATTGGTGGTAGCAGCAGTGATTTGTGTTATACCTTAGTTACTAAACTGTTCTTATCTCAACCTGAGGGAGTTGCATACTTTTGATTCTCCTCCCCATCCCTCTGGGAGCGGGGGGAGGGTAAGAAAGAGGGGGTTGAGTGAGTGAACGAGCTGCATGGCTGGGTTTAAACCACAAGAGGTAGGAATTTTAGAACTATTTCAGTTTTGGGAATCAAAGCCCACATGGGCAGTTTTTCAGTATTAGTTATAACTCACAGTGTGGTCTGAGATGTATTAATGCACTAAGATTTCTTCCCATGCTTTTTACAGAATGACAAAGGACCCCATCGTGTTTATACTTCCCATGCAACTCTCTGAAGTTTTACTGCTTGCTTCCCACACTTAACAGCTGACTTGAAAACAAGTAAAAGGACCCCTCTCATTAGAAATAAATAAATTAGCAATTAATGATATAGACTACTACTACAGAATCACAGAAACATTTGGGTTAGAAGGGACCTTTGAAGATTCTCTGCCACGGCCAGGGACATTTTTCACATGTCATTAATAAATACCTCAATATATCTTTTTCTTTATATATCTAATTCTCTATTTACTTATTTATTTATTTAACGCAACTACAGCAACAGCTCTGAACACATTTAACTAGGCCAAACACAGAGACCTAACCCAAATGCCTCCAGTTTTATCAGCAGAACTTGCACATCTCAGATGAATCCCACCATTTAAAATTATCCTTACTTTACAAAAGCAACTGATATTTTAGAATTTCAGAACTATTGGAACTACAGAGTCAAGTTACTCTTTAAAACCTTCACATTTGTCAGTCTCACAGAGATGCTTTTAGCACCCAGGGTGGGCGATACTATCTACTTGTACTGTATGTACAAGTATGTAGTACTGTATGTACTACCTACTATCATATGTACCTACTTGTACATACAGAAACTGAACTCTATTTCAGGCTGTAAAGAGTACATGGACACAGCCTTCCATACCAAAGCCTACTGGCTTAATCCCAAAGACTGCTCAGAATCAAAAACGACAATGCTGATCATACAAGCTGGATTCTGAATGCAGGTCAGTCATATTAATGTGGCACTATGGGCTTCAGATGTAAGAAACATGATGGCTAACCAGATTTTGAGCTGTCTGATAGAGACTGTGTACATATATTTCATGTCCTTTAAAAACATGCTAATGTATGACAAGAATTATGTAAAGAATTACACTATGTGAAAGCAGGTATTACTTGAAGTGTAAAAGCAGAATTACTGTACATCATATCACAAATATGAACATAGAAAGAGGACTCCTAATTTCAGTACTTGCTGAATAAAGCCAAATACTCTAATACATACCTTGTACAGAACTTTGTTTATATTTCCTGTTGTATGTGTAAGATAGCAGAAGGATTCTGCATGAGCCAGTCTTCATCCACATTTTAAGATTTTAACAGTAACCTAAAAAATAAAAACAGTAAATAACTGTAACAGTTCAAACTATATCTATATATATACATAAGCTTCTCTTTTCAAATACCCATAACACAGCGAAATACAACTTCACATTACCAGAAAAGAAACCCATTTATTCTCTATCCATTCTTAGTACTCAGTTGTACTACAACAGATTTCTCAAAAGATTTTACATTTAATTTTACTATCTCAGCAGTTAAAAAGCAGCTGTTCCAAGAACATTCACTAGTTCCTAGATTTTCATACTTGTGCTTGGAGTAGATTAAGTGCCAAAGAGTCCCATGTTATTCAGCTTTTGAGGGTTTTTAAAACATATCAAACACAACATGGTCTTCTAGGCCTGTCAGTGCATGTGGCCACAGTGACCTTTAATCCTTCTCACACTATTGCCATTACATTAGGATCCCTGCACACAGGACAGTTATTGATGAACCTTGACAACTAACTGCTCTCAATGTAACTGTACTGAGGGCATGGAAGCACAAATAGCCTCCTCCCTGTTCTGCAGACAGCTGTGGTACAAGCATAACTTAAAAGGGCAAAGCTATATATAAAAATAATATAATTGAACTGCAGCAAAATGTTGTCCTACTTTAGAACAACAGAACAGAGCTGCATAAAAGTCTCATTATATTTCAATACTGAATGCATTAGAAGCTGATGCAAAAGTTTCAGATTTTGTAATTTTAAAAGTTATTGAATAGATCTGCTTGCATTTGCGGTAAGTGCCATTGGAACAAACAGCAAGTCAGAGTATAATTTTATTCCTATTACATTTATTAATTCATACATTACTGTAAATATATTCAAAAAGGCCCAAATAACAACTGTTAATAAGGGTTATCCATCTTAAACTGTGTGTCTTTTTCTAGAGTCTACATGAAAAATAATTATCCAAAGTGTCTGAAAATCAAACAGCTCTGTGTCCCAGCCATTCAGGCTTCAGAACAGCCCTCACCCATATACACACATTCCTTCCTCCCTCCCCCAGTTTGTATCACCTCTTCTCCAAAAGTACCTCTGATTTAAAATAGCATGGCAGTACTGCAATGTTCGAGAGGTTTAACACAATCCATTACTCAGTCTGGGGAATCAGACACAGAAACATGCTGCAGAGCCAAGGAGCCATAAAAAAAATGGCTCGAGAGGAAGACTGCCTGGAAAGCACCCGATTACAGCAGTGCAAGGGGATTAAGAATTCCATATGCTCTCGGATACACTTCTTTAAGAAGACTTTTTAATTTATCAACATCTTGAGGTCCTCTTTGATGATCAGAAAGCTGAGCACACCCTGTAAAGTATTTGTTACAGAATTACTTTTGAAAGCCACACACAGGTTGCACCTTTCAGGCTAGCTTTGCTTCAGAACAGGCCCAAAAAGCAACTCAGGAGTGACACACATGCAAATTACAACACAGAACCACAGACATTTACAATAAAGGTAACATTTACCTTATCAGATACAGCTGGAAAAAGGTTGAGGCTAGCAGCTCACAGTAAATATGATTTCAAAGTTGGCACAATTTTAATGTCTGAGTCCTATTACAAGTGCTGTTAATTCATCAATTCCCCCATTTGCTTCCTTCTCATCCCACATTCCCCTGCCTCATCGTGTAGCTTGCAACAGATCTAATTTTGAAAGTTCTCTATCCATAACAGACATTCCACAGGATGGATACTTTATTCCTAGAGCACATACGAACAGCACAGCCCTAACTCTTTATGACTAGAGCTGTAATTTTTCAAGTGCTAGTATTTAAATAATTTAGCAGGTGAAATGCAGTAACAGCCATAGTGATGACTGTCAGCTGTGGGAACCAGGATGGAGCTGTCATCTGGACAAATACCCATTTCCTGAGACATCACCTCCACATGGGGAAACTAATTCAGCTATTGAGATGTACCCATGTTAAAGGGAAGCTACAGTTAGGAACTGCTCATCTGTCAGTCTGTATTTCAGCACTATAAAAAAAAAAAAAAAAACCNAAGGGAAGATAAAGAAAGAAAAAGATAATAAGTAAGTCTGTATTTCAGCACCACAAAAAAAAAAAAAAAAAAAAAAAAAAAAAAAAAAAAAAAAACCCAACAAAATCAAAAGACCTTAACAATTAGGCTTTCCTTCTCCCTCCCACTCCCCCCATCTAAAACCAGCAAGGCTAAAACCTCCAAAGGCCCAACACAGTCCAGTTTCCAGTTCTCTTTCTTGGCCAGCCAGATTTACTGAAGAGAAAGCAACCCGTAGATACTAATGACATAACTGTACCCAAATAAATCTACTGTTTTCGAAGACAATCCCTAAAAGCAGCCAGTAACAACTTCTCCACAATTCTCTCTCCACAAGAAATTAAGATCTTTCCAACCTCCTGACCCTATATAAACCCTACTGTGTATGATCAATTACTTTGTTAGACCTGAACATATACTAGCAGCTCATGCTGAAAAAGGGGATTTCTAAGAGTGAGCAGGAACACAGCAGACAGTTCCTTTCAAAGTAACAGACTCTGAATCATCTTCATTCATATGACAAAGCTTCTCTCTAAATTAAAGCTCAAAGTGGGTATGGTGCCAAGAAAAATTAATCTGAAATATTCTAAAAGGCAAACAGCATGATAAACATGCCTATTCAGAGATTGAACACATGCATCATGCACAAGCGGAGTGATACTGTGCATATACTGAGCCATTATAAAGGAAAACTGAATAAACAGCTCTTCAGTACAACCTATCTCAAGTAACACATACTCAGCTTTAACAGAGTACTCTCCACTACTGTCTTTTCAATGAGGAATTGCTACAGAAAGGACAAAGATTTTTGTGTACCTCTGTATCTTAAGCAAGGTCTGAATTTGAAGACCCTGAAATTGGTATTTCATAAATTTAATCAAAATTGCTTATTTACATGTTATGTTCCTAGATGTAAGACCATACATTTAATACAAAATGAGGATCTATTTCTGGGGGTAAAAAAAAAAAAAAAGAGAGACTTCCTACCACTTCAAAGAAGTTTAGATTTGATCAGCAGAAGGGAATGAAGTCTTTAACTTCTTAACATCACTGAGGATTCTACTGCACAGCATAAAGGGTTATATTTTCATAATACATATGTATTTTTGCACATTTTGTGAGCTGTGAGGCTGCAGTCAAAGTCATTAAAATAATCCTGTATGAAACAGCACTCAATCCTGTACTTTTTAATATAGCCCTCTCCCCTACATTACTCACTGACATTCCCATGTTGATGAGTGTGCAGCACCAGAACAGCTGGTTAGTAAGTGATTTTCCTAATTATTCATTCTACATCTGTCTTTAATGCAGCAGCAATGTCTTCAGATGTTCATATTTCTATTAATTTTGTTCATGCTAACCAGCTTGAAAAAATATCCGAGTTAACAGTATTATTTTCTCAGCACTCACATGTCCTGTTACACAGATGTGAAGTTCTTGAACCCTCTATAACAGAAAACCAAAGTAGTACAAAACTGTTGAAGCAGCAAGGGACTAACCTTTAACCCTCCCCTCTTTCATCTAGAATTGACAATGTATTGGTGTGACTTCACCAATTAACAAAGAAAACTTAAGAAACCTGGCAGATGAAAAACATCTGAAATTGCTCTACCACTCAGCACTGGAAGTTACAGAAGTCAGTTAAAATTTCATGAGCTTGATTTGTCAGATTCTAGAAATTGAGTGAATTCACCTACCACAGAAACATATGGCTTGTTTATGTACTGAGTTTGAAACAGATTTAGAGAATCTGCTGTAAATGAGATATGGTTAAATGAGCACAGCTAGCAAAGGGTTAAGCAGTAGCAGTATTGCTCTGGTGCTTTGAGGAAAGCCAGGACACCAGACATCATTGCACTGCACACTGTGCAAACAAGTTTACAACTGTGCAATCTGAGAGAACTACAATTTTAGATGCATTAAAATAGGCATAGTTTCATCAATATCCTTTTAGTTTGATTTCAAAATATTTTAAACAATGTTTTAAAGTAGCAAAAAATGTATTTAGGCAAAGCCCAAAAGTTCTACAAGATTTTACAGTTTTAAGACTACCAAAAATCAGCATAAAGTTTCTACTACAGGAACACACATATATAGTTGAAATGTGATGACCTAACTAGTTTGAGGATATTCTGGATCTTCTAAAAACTAGGGGGGAAATCTAGTTTCAAGGGAAACTTCCCTAGATTATGTGTAATCCAAACTTTGTCCAATTGAAAAACCAAGCCAACAGTCCTAAGGAATTGTGAAACTAATACACTATGCATTTACTTCTGAGGTGTTAGCAATGCTGCTTTACCCAACTTTACACAATGCTCCCCATTCCCTCCTGTAAGATTCCTTACCTGTTATTTTTGAAGCAGATGCCAAGTTAGGCCAGTGGCCTAACCTCCTCTTCCAAAATAATGACAGCTGAATTGATTATCTTTGTGGGACTAAAATCTCTGAAGCCGTAAGACTGTGCAGGGGGAAAGGGCAAGGCAAGCTGTGGTCACATGGTCCTTATAAAGAGCAACAACTCAAGATTCACTCCAAGAGCTTTCATCTTTGAAATGCTTCATTTGAAAATGTAAAATTTAAAAACACTAAGCAACAGATATATCTATGCTGAAATGAAACTGAGTAAGGAAGCATTCAAATACCTAAGCATACCACAGAACTTTAACGTTAACTCATACACAGTTCAATAAAGTTAAAGCTTTATTTACATAACAGAACAATGGAAAGGTTAATGTTGGAAGAGGCCTCTACAGATCACCTGGTCCAACTTCCTGCTCAAGCAGGGCCTCTTATAGCCAATGCCCAGGATCATCCAGGACTATGTTCAGACAGCTTCTGGTATCTCCAAGGATGGAGACTCCACAATGCCCCTGGCCAATCTGAGCCACTGGTTGGTCAACCTCACATTAAAAACTTGTTTCTTGATGTTCAGACAGACTCCTGAGCTTCAGGAGTTGACCACTGCCTCTGGTCCTGTCAAAAGATTCAGTTATTCATTGTGCAGTCCAGCAATTTCCTTCCTGTACTAACTCTGCTAGGTGACAATTTTTAACTCTGATTACTTTATGACAATACTAATACCAACTTCTACCTTCCACCATAACAGAGCCATAATTTGTTGGAAAGAAAATCTTCCATTAGATCTGAAATACACAGAAAATGGAAGCTATTTCAGCACAAAAACAGAACAGCATTAATAAACTGCAGGGTTCCTGCAAATGCTATCACACTTCAGTCCACTGACATAAATACTTACCTGTTTTAAAAAAGAAAAACCAAAACAACAAAACATAAACCAATGTTCGATAAAGGTACCATTTTTCATGAAAAATTGTGCTTTATAGAGATGAAGGCATTTACAGGTTTTTCAGTATGACATAACTAGTCCTGGCAGCAAACCAGGCGTGCACTTGCCTAGTCTAAGCAGGTTACTATTCAGACCTGGGCTAGAAGTTTAGGTGTTGTACTGTTGTACAAACTTCACTGCCTGGCAAGCTGGGATTCAAACTTTGCTTTTTGTTCTTTCCTTGTTCAACTGGACATATTGCTGATGCTGCACCAAAATTTATCTCAACTTTCCTGTACCATTTTACATTCCTTATTTTAGAGAAAGCAGCTACTACCTGCAAGATAAACCTGTTATGCCTACCTGAAGAGAAATAGCTAAGTAAATATCAAACATTTTAAAAAGCATTTAAAAAAACATTAATCCTCAGCTCTTACACATGCACAGCTGAGGAAGCACCTCCTAACGTGTAATGAAGAGGACCGAAGAGCACAATATTAGGAATAATTTCAAGTCTGAGTAACAGATTTAACTATCAGACATTTCAGTGTGTGTTAGGAATACTACTAAAATTAACTCTTCCATCACCCATCCTCTTCAAATGTGACACTCCCCTTGACTACAACTTTCTTCACTTGAGAACAAAATACAAAGGCCTAATGATGAAACCATGTTTGCATAGGACTAAACCAAGACCACATGGCATGAAAGAGTGAACTTCCTTCTGTTATCATCTTACATACAATTACTTGGCATTACATTCAAGACTAAAGTATTTCAAATCGAAGTGACTGGCTGTTGGCACTATTTTTTGCATTTTATTCAGATTTCAAGACACAAGGTCATACTACAATTCTGACATTAAAAATATGCATTTAAAAGTAAGTTACCAAAATTATGTCAGGTGTCTAATTTGTAAATATCAACACGTTAACAAGGAAATGGTTACGAACTACAACATGTCAGTTGTTATTTATGTTGCCTGCTTGTGGCTTTTGATGTACACAAGGAAAAGACACTCACTCTTAACACACCATAAATATTATTTGCTATGCTTTGAAAAAGAAACTCTGTATAAGAAAGCAGCAGCTTCTCCAACAAAGCCCACATTTCAAAACCAAGTTCTGTATAGTGAATGATACATCTATTTCTTTGAAAGGTTAACAGAAGTTACCTGTTACTAGATTCTTTCACAGCTTTTTACAGACCATTTTAAAAAGAGCTCAGTCAGCTCTCCTATTCTGCTCAACCTTGTTCTTGCCTTCTCTTAACTTCATTTCCATCTTATTTCACAACTTTCCACCAACTTACTTTCAGAGAGTTCTGCAAAATTTTGCATCTGATCATCATCTGATTGCTGTGTATGCTATGACAGGGTATATTTATGCATGAATTTTGAGTGATTCTATTTTACACCATGTGCAAGCTAAAATAAATGTAGATATCCAAGTAGCTTAAAGATGAACCTCAGCACACTGAGGTAAAACCAGGTCTTTGCTTCTTCATTTCAAAATGAGGGAATCAGACTGAAATAATCATCCAACAGTCACTTTCCATAACAAATCCTGAATTATCAAAGGAATCTGGGTGTAACCAGTTTGCATTTTTTGAAAACTTGTATACACTATTTCTTAAGCTTTTGCTCAGATCAATGCCTGAGAACACCACATCTGTAATTCACAAAAATTAATGTTTGGGAGCGCACTGCAATAACTGAAAAGGAGTAAACTAAGCCCACTGTAGCTGGCAAGAGCAAATGCTGATTTAAGTGCTCTACGACCAGACCACCCTCAAACCCCAACTGCAGCAGCTACCACTGTGCAACTGAAATTAGGTGAGGAGAAGAGATGAAGACTTTGAAAAGCACCTTAGTAGCCATAAAGAAACTTGATTAACTGAGGCAGGTAAAGCAACTGCCAGAACAACCAAAGGCAATACATATTCCAAGTCCTGGGATGGCTGACAGTCCTGGAGGTGTACATGTACCCTATCAGCCGACAAGTAACCTCAGGTACCAAGTGTTCAACCACTCAGATCTATCTCTGTGGCAAGATAAAACATGGGTTTTTATTTTGTCACAATCAAGGCAAAGATGTCATTTTCTTGCAGTTAGTGCAGAACCGTATTTTTGTCAGCAATTACATTTAACCAGGAGCTCTCCAATCCTGGCAGAGGGCCTCTACTGGCACACTAAGTTATATGTATTTGAGCTGCAGTTCTTTCCCAGCACAATTTGACTCATATACTTAGCCTTTCCCTGAACGTCACTGAATGTCCCACCTCTGTTCCTTTAAGGTTATGTAGACAAAAAAAAATTAGAAAATGTAGGTAACTCCCCAGTAACATTACTCCTCTCCTGATCTTAATGAAACACAGGCTTTTAGACTTCTTTTGCCTACTAAAGCATGTATTATTTGCACGTTTACACTGAAATAGCTTCATTTATAGCAGAACTCTGAAAGAATATTTAATAATCTTAGATGTTTTTTATCTAGTAAGTTTATCAAGTCATACTGGGGGGTTTTAATCTTATGGCAACTTCCAGATTTTTAGAAGAGAGACTGAAAGATGAGGTCAAACCACATCTTCATTCTTTTCCACATTACTACCTCCCCTATCTGTAAATACATGAAGAGGACTTATCCACTTTTACTTTTCCATATTAGTATTGCTACACACCTGAGTCAAGAAAAGGTACCCATCTATTATTTCCAGTTGTCATGTATTCTGTCAATTGTTGTCAACTAATTTATACAAAAGAAATTTTAATATTAAATTAATCCAGAACAAGGTTTTCTTTCTTCCCCTCAGGAAGAGCCATAAATCTTTTCAGCAACATATCAGGTTAAGAATGTATACATGATATTAATGTACTAGCAAAACACATATGGAGAGGTATGCAATGACTTGCCAGATCATATGAAGAACTGGTTTTTGTTTTTACTGTGTCACTGACATATGATCATTTTCCTTTAACCCACTTCCATCAAGTTTAGTATTACAACTACCAGATAAAGTTGTATCTTCCACACCATCAGGAAACATTAAAGAAATCCTGGAATACAGAACAGGAAACAAAGTCCTAAATGGAATAGATAAGGATACCCAGGAGTAGGCTAGAGAGAGTCTTCAAAGATGGATGATCTGACCCAATCCTATATTCAGTTACTCACATAACTTCTAAAGTTTTGCAGAAGCTTGCAGAATTGTCACCATAATGCCAATAAAGTTATGGTCGAGTCACAATGCCCTCAATATAAAACCAGTAAAAGGTTTAGAGTTCAAATACTTCATAAATATGTAACACCTCTAGTAGAATAAAGCTTTCCCACCTTCTTTCAAAGATATACCATTCAGCTTGGTTGACAGAGGGCAGTTTTGAAGACACCAGATTTATTTTTAACAATTTTGACTTTTTTACATCAATATGAAGATTCTACATTAATTCTTAAGGTCTCAGGTAGGAAAACCGGTAAACAGTATAGAATAATCAATCCCTTACCATCCCCTCCAAAATCTAGATGAAGATTGTCAAACCCTGAGTACTTCTGTCACTACTACAGCAATAAAGCTGAAGTGTAAATGTAGTATTAAGATTCTGGGCACAGCTTTAAAATCCGTATTTTCCAAAACTATCAGACACTTGGGGAATTCAGGTTTATGGTTATCTGGAAGAAGAAAAAGACACATGAAATAATTCATTTCCAACTTATTAAGAATAATGCTAAAGATCAGCTTTTATCCAGGTAGGCTTAAAGGCACAACGTATTATCAGTCTTCAGTAACTACTATCACTCAAATTATCCTATTTCTGATGATTTCATAATACATGCCAATAACCACAGTAAAGTACATCTGCATAACCTAACCAATTCTATTTTTAAGATGCCAACAATGAATTGACAACATTTGTTGTTAAGTGTTCATAGCAATTTTTTGCTCAGTAGCCCCAATTTAAAAAGATGCATGCCCAGTAACATAATGCAGCTCAGAAATGATTTGCATTTCCCTCCACCCCTTCCACACATCCCCCCCACACCACCCTCCTGTGGTCTGGCTTTCAATACTCAATATAATTTTTAAAGCTTCACTTCAAAAATGATGAAACTCAAACTATTTTTTTTTCTTTTACATTTAATACAAATTTGGGGAATTACAATACTATTCAGAGCAAACATCAAGTCATTTGTGACTGTCTTGTACACATACTTGTGATTAAAACCAGATTATCCATGGAAACTGAACTATTTTTTTTTATCTTTACCATTAATACTGAAGTGGGCCATAAGCAGGTAGAAAAATCTAGAAGTAATCATACATGAAGGTATATAAAGTGATTTTATTCGCCTGAGCCCGCTGTCATTTTGGAAGCTGTAAGAGGTATCCAGGACTTATGTTGACTTTCCTAAGTACGTCTTCATAACTTGCTAACTTTTTCCCCCATTTGTGATGGAATATGTTGCACTAGACATGCAGAGCAAACACAAAACAGAAAGCAAGCTTAGCAACTATCCCCTCCCCCAAAGTTTACAGAATACCAAACAAATGCTCTAGTACCCCCTTCTACAGACATTCACATTCAGCAGTATGAATAAAATATGAAACTGTACACAGCTACGATGCAAGAATGATGTGGAACATGCATGAAGTGGTATTACAAAAACTATACAAAGCATAACATGGCAATGATAAATCAGCACATACACCAAAACAGGTATAAAAGCACAACCATCCAAACTGCCAAGGTGACGTTTTTTCATTTTTAAACCACTAATTCAATATAAGACAATTATTTCACACATTTCCTTTCAAAAATCTGAACATTCAGGTTTTGAGATGTAATAGCTACGTTCTTCACAAACTAAGGCAGAAACTTCATTTGTATTATTTGGCACAGCTCTGTTTCTGAAAATGTCAGATGTGGAACTGTTACTGATAAAATGCCGTAAGTTCTAGA
This sequence comes from Agapornis roseicollis, assembly GCA_002631895.1. Taxonomy (NCBI): domain Eukaryota; kingdom Metazoa; phylum Chordata; class Aves; order Psittaciformes; family Psittacidae; genus Agapornis; species Agapornis roseicollis. The sequence goes on along the minus strand of NDXB01017355.1, from coordinate 165,579 downwards.
AGCACAATATTCCACACTACAACAAAACTGCAAATGAACTACTATTTATTATTTTTTTTCCTTCTGTGCCTTCTGGAAAAGGCTTTTGACATGATGATGATTAAAACTGGAGCTGCAGCTTACCTTTCATATGCTCTGTCCCTTAAAAGTGGAGTATAATATATGGAACAACGCAGTGCTATTGTATCAAAGAATGAGAAAGTTAGCATTTTAAAAAACAGTGTTTTCCATCTTGTAATTTTGGTACATATCTTTTTCCAAAAAAAAAAAAAAAGTACACTTGAACAGTCTTGCTTCTCTAAAGCAACTGTGTATATCATCTTTCCTGGAGTAATTGTGAAGAACATTAGCTTCCATATTTTACTGGCTTGCATTCAACCTTCCTAGCAACTGCAGAAAGTGGACAGATCAAGCTCACATATAATCTGTCTCAGCATTTTAGTGTATGGATTTTTCTTCATTATTTCAAATACTTGTCCTCTTGGGTCATCACTAAGAACATAAAACGTAACTGTGCTATTCAGACATCTTAAAGCCCTCAGCACAGCTCTTCTCTATTTGTTCTAAATTATGTATTTCTAAGAAGTACTGAAAAGTCATCCAAAACTCATTTCACGAGAAAGTATGGCAACTACACTCTCTACGTGGCATGTAGAGTCAGCCCAAATTAAACTAATCCACACAGCCAAGAAAAGTCTTGCTGTACTGCCCACTCCTTGGTGTTCTTTCCTTCCACAATGAAATGATTAGAATAGAGCAGAATTTTCACTGGGATTTTTTTACCCTGCTCACTGCATGGGCACAGAGATGCACAGGTGGCACAAAGCAGGCAGGAAGCATGACCAAGCAATGAGGGCAAAAGGCTATGCCTATCTGCAGCAATGCATGTATTGCATTATTATTTTACACAAAAAGATTTCAACTTTTCCATTAGCATACATTAAATATTTCGTAAGCAGCTTGAAAGACCACCTCCTGCAAGCAGTTCACAGCTGCATTCTACAGTACTGTGACAGCTGAATTATGCAGGTTTCTTTCCTGCAGTTTTCATTACAGTATGTATAACTTCGTAAAAGCACTGCAAAATAAATCCTTTTACAGCAAAGAATGAATGATAAACCCCTTTTAAAAAAAGAAACATTAAAATGCCCTAAACTCTAAAAGCAAACAGCTGCAAAGAAAGTTACAATAAATCAATGTGGGGTTTACATCTTTTTAGATTTATTACATTTCCTCTTCCAAATTGCTTACATATTTGTGGTTTCCTACCTTGCTTAAGTATATGTGGTTATTTAATGAAGGAAAATCTGTTTTGCTTGGCAGAGGTTGGCAATGGTGTGCTATTTGGGGAGGAGTGTTTTGTTGGTTAGTTGTTTTTTTGGTGTTGGTTTTGTTGATTTTTGTTTGTTGTTTTTTTTTTTGGTGGGGTTTTTTGTTTTGTGTAGGCTTTTTTCCCCCAAATAGTCACTGAAAATAAATTTTTTCTCCCTTTCACATAAATAAATACAGTGAAATTAAGGGAAAAACCTAATGAAAATACCTTAATCCTATGACACAATTGCTAAATGAATTCTGGTTGGTGCTTCTCTGACTATGAGATGTAAATGCAAGACTGGATTGTCACGGGTTTGATGAAAGGCTAACAATATTAAAATCAGCTGCTTCATACTTACGACAACATGAGGTGTATGTGCTGTATACAGTTCCTGTATTCAGTTACAACAATCAAGTTCTACAGATTGATTTCACAACACCACCATAGAAGAAACATCCAACTACAGTGACCCCACCTTACAACCCGTGAATATTAAAATATTTTTTAAATATTACTTCATTTCAGGGTTTTTTTGCCCTTGGCCATCTGCACCCCACTAAACTCAAGGTTAAAAACATCCAAGACATTCATGTAACTGGTACTTCTGTATTTTCCATTAAAAATTAGTTAACGGCTTTCATGTGTAACAAGCTTTATTTTTGTGAATCTACTGGAGATAGAAAAGTAAACCGTGTATCTCCCATTTTTATTACTTTATTCCCCCTCCCCCATCTTTTTTCCATTTACATACAAGAACCTTCACACTTATTCTCAAGGTTCTAGACATTTTTTTTTTTACTAAGAAATTCAAGGCAAGAACATTATCTTTATTCTCACTGCGCTTCTTTCAAGTCAAGCACTTCACGTCCCGCATACAGTTAGCATGTAAATTCAATCCAATTATACAGCTAGGCTTTACTCTACAGAAATTAAGACATAAAAGCACACTAGTAAAACTAGGAACAATACAAGCTCTAGACAAACCATTCACCAAAACAAATGGAAAAACCTTATCAACATGTGTATGCAGTTACACAGTTAAGTTCCTTCTGAATCTCATACCTCATTATGAGCATTTTGTCCTCTATTTGGGGGAATCCATACAAATCAGTTAGTTCTTTACCCACATTTACATACTCATATAAAGATGTGGGTTTTTCTTTTAATGTGATGTGGGTATAAAATAATCACTATATGCAAGCATTTCTGAAATGGTTTTACCTGTAAGTATACTTCTTATTTGTGAACTCCAAGCTTTTCTGCATTGTTCCTTCAAATTAGGAAGGAATGGTTGCTGTTCTAAAATGTTCTTCCGAAGAAACCTTCCTGCTTTTACAAGATATTAATATGAATACGTCCAAGATTCAATTTAAGGAAGTTTGAGATGGAAAAGACCTATTAAATCTATCCCACTGAAAATGAACACATTAAAGGTTTGTTTCCACACATTTTAAATAACCTTAAGTATTGTTTTAATGAAAATTTAATACTCAGTTTATCTATTCTACAACTTACATTTCGGACACAGATAATTTCTATAAACTCCACTATTTCATGGATTACCTTAAAAACCTGAAATACCAACAGCTATGAATTTCAAAATATTTTATCTGGGAAAACCCCAAAACAATACCACATATTTCTTCATAACAGCAAAATGCCAAACTGGTAAGACTACCTACTAAGATTAAATATATTCTACAGTATATCCCCAAAGGGCAGCAAAAAGACAATCCAATGGGAAAAATCATACCTGACATCAGGTATTGCAAATTTTTAGTCACTCTTTCTCACATTTCATTAATTTTTAAGAAAGCAAATTTTGGGGGGATGATTCACTCCAATGTCTGCCACTACTGTCCAAACTCTATTTTTCATAGGCCACACTCACTCTCTCCTCGCTATTCAAGAATCAGGGAAGACTAGAGCAATATTCCCTCATGTTAGAAGTGAGCTAACAGCCCAAAATTTGAAACCACCAAATGCCAAGATGGTTCAGCATCTTAATGACAGCACAACACCCAAATTAATAAATTCAGGGCTCCTGCAAAGACAACTGAATTGCATTTGAAAAGTGTGCTTTCCCAAGTTTCCAGTCTTGGTCCCATACACAAGAGATGCTGGATGCAAGCTCTGTAAAGTTACCTCTAAACACACACTGCTTCAAGCCTCAGGAATGGGACTGAGAATCCCTTCACAACTGCAGTCCAATGTAAACTGACTCCACCAGTTGCTACAGAGCATTCCTGCTGTTTTAATAGTGCAGTTACAGTTTATTTTGACTTGTCACTGGGACAAGTTTTAAATTTAAAAAATTAAAATCCAATTTTTTATACAAAAATATATAAATTAAGTTTGAAAAAAAACTCAGCTCCTACAACATGCTTAAGTAAACTGAGCTTCATGCCATCAGAGCACACCATTCATCTGCAGAACATCTCACTTCAAAGCATATTCTCCCGTCAAAAGTAATAGTAAAGCTTTGCTATACTTAAGTGTTAAAACTGCATTTCACATGAAAATCAAGCAGTTTAGATTGAAATTTCAGGAGTGATGTAAAAACCTCAGTAAGCTCAACCAAAAGTCACATTCAAAAGAAAGTGCATTATAGTTGGCAATGTCACATCTTTTCTAAGCTTACTGTTTTCCCACAGCACGTAGCAGAAAGTCAGAACTCTACTGTGCTTTTTTGTCAAAGCAACCACAGTTAAGAACTTCAGTACATTTGTACACAAAAAGATGCTGAACTGACCGGCAGGATGAGGAACGAAAAAATTCATCACTTCCAGTACAAGCAAAAATGCTGCCTGGTTGCATCTAGATACTATTTTCAAGAAACAAACTGGGATCATTCCTTTCTTAACCAAATTATATGTTTATTGCATAGCTAGAGTCAGTTACTGCCAATTATGGCAAAACAAAAGTCCCTGCCTTTATAGTTGAACTGTATACAATCAATATGGCCAGGCAGCCCTAAGGAAGCTTTTATTAAGAGCAGAATTTGGCAGCCTGTAAGCAGATAAAGGCATTCTGAGGAGAATCTTGAAAGTGTGCCCGAATTCAATATTTTAGTATTTATTCTTTAGGACTTAAAAGCATGGTTAATGGATATTTAAAGAGACTAGGTGATTTTCTGCAATAAGGACAGCAAAAAACCCCACTGCTACTATGCAGCAGAGCCAAGTCAGAGTTTTACAGGGTAGCTCACAACTATGGAATGAAAATTGCTAATATTAATTAAGCTCTACAGTAACTTTCAAATATAGACATACTTGAAAAAATGCAACATGTACTCATAATAGCGTAAGTCCGGAAGGCAAGAATGAAACACTTCTTGAAGATTTGGTATGTTTAATGTACTTCTGAAGCATACTGACATAGTACAAGAATGAGGATGTACATAGCTAAACAAAATACACAGGAGTTACCAAAAATGCCTGAATGCCACAGCCTTTTCCTTTGAAAAACTGAAGAAACATCTTGAATCTAGTTGCAAGTTATATTTCAAACATGTTCCCCTTACAGCTTCACAGTTTAGAACTACCCACTCCTGTACTTTCTCAACCCCCCTCAAAAATGGCAGAAAATTTGGGACAAAAGTAATCTAATATTTAAACACCTTACTAGACACCAATGTAAACTGCATTTTCAAGTGAATGCAGTACACCAAAGCAGAGACCTTACGAAGCTGCTATATACAAACACTAGTTTATATCTAATGGGAGGTGGGGGAAGGCAATTTTCCCAATTACAGAGTTTCAGGATAAGTGTGTTAAGTAAAACCATTTGCAGAGTTGGAGTTGTTTTGGAGGAACAAGTGCTGTAACATGGCATATATATCAAAGAGGGAAAAGAGTATTTCAGCCTTCAAACCTTACTCACTACTGCATTACAAACTATGAAGTGTGGCATGTATCTCAAGCAAAAAAGGGAAACATTAAAGACAGGTTAGACAAAAATGCTTAGCAGTTACAGATGTCACAACTGAGGACTTACACAGATGATAACTCCTGAACCGTATGAAAACAATCTCTTAAACCCATATAACACTGGCAATTTAAATAACAGTACTTCCAAAATGCCAGCAATGCCACAATTTTACTGTCACTCATCTGCTCACAATTCACCAGGATCACCGCTAAGCAGTAACACACACATGCTCTCTGCTGCTTGCATCCCATGCTTTGAGCTATGTACACACCATTTCAATATAACTAGGGCACCAGGTTATCTCAGTTTTAAGCAGTTTAGTGTCACAATTCATGCAGATGAATTTTAGTATTTTCTATTTCTGAGTGAACTGATAAAAACACTAATCTCACAACTACTGCACACAGGAAAAAAAAAGCAATAGTAACCAAAAATATTCCTACTCTCTTGCCAGTACAGGAATAGAACCAATAGGTCTTTTCCATCATCTTCCTTGACTTACAAAATCTGAATCATAACAAGCTTCTTGACAGCCCTTTCAGCTTTATCTTAAAACTCGACCAGCAAATCTAGCCTGAGACATGTTGGTAATGTGTATTTTTCAAATTCATCATTCTGTAAAATATCAAGAATACTCATGTGCAATCTTTCTAAATGCTTATTACTCTACTGTAAGTGAACAATTACTTTAACTGGACAACACATACTTGCCTCCTAATTAAAACAGCTAATCATTGGTAACAGACTTATTTCTATTCAAATCACATTGGGGGAAACATACCTATAATGATGCATTACACGGTGAAAGGCTTTAAACCAGCTTGCACAAATATCTCCTTCTTTGCAATAGCAATCAACAATCAGTAGAACACACAGATGTCACAACAGTTTTTTCTTCTGTCAAACTATGGTTTAGGTAAACGCATTCATACTGTTATGAATAAAATATACATACATACAGATTCTTTTTCCGAAGTGCTCCCCCTGCACCCCCAAGTTATTCTAGTAATGTGGGTAACTCCATTGATAAGCTTCTTGTTACTAAGTTTGCAAAGGGAGACTGAGATGCAAGGACACAGTATCCTTCAAAACACTTCATATAAAAATTGATGCTCTTCAAAGTCAAACAAAAGCAGTTGTGTTATAAATTGTTCATGGTATGTACTGCAACATGCAGTTTAGCTAAACAGATTCACTAATTAAGAATAGAAATTTGATACATAGCAGAAACTGCCTAAGAATGAAAATGATGCCACTTATAATTAAGCATAAAATTATTCTCGCCCAGTATTAGTAATAACATTCCCAAAATCCTTTCCAGTTATTTTTATATTTTATTGCAATCAGATAACTGCACGTTTTACAGCATAGTCACACATTGTATTTTGCTAACAAACACATTGCCTTACAATAATGATCCGCATCATTTCTGCTCTATACTACAAAGCCTATGACTGAATACAAAAAAAGTTTTACAAAAGAAACTGTTGGGGTTTTCTTAAAGACTACAATAACAATAAAACCGTTTCCAGATAACAGCTAAAATTATAAAAGCATATCACTGTATAGTTTTACTGGAATTCTAAACAGTAAGGAATGAAGTAAGTTTTAGTATCTGCGACGCTTGTTAGGTCCTTCAAAGTTGCCCCCTGGGTTTCCTCTACCAAAGCCACCAGGTCCACCACTCACGGCACCTACACCACTCATTGGCGGCTGAGGAGTTTCAGAGCCCGTTCTACTAACCAGAGGTGAACCCATTTGTGATGGGCCTCCTTGAGGGAATCTCTCATTATGCTAATAACAAGTCCATTTGGAACCATGCCAAATATGAGTTACAACAAAAACCACAATTGATGTTGTCATGAAGTTCAGCAGATAGTCCAGCAGAATCAGGATCACACATAAAGGGAAGAAAGGAGCAATTCAATTAGTTATTATGGAAAAAGAGCTGGAAATTAAAGAGTGCTTATGTTATGCTCCAACTTTGCAAAGTAAATTAAAAAGTTAAAAACTGAAGACCAACTCTGGTGTCAAATGTAACTTCATCCTTTCAAGCACATCTGAAACAATACATATTCTCTATGTAACAGAGGAGACAGCAAACAGTAATTGTATACCTGAGCCCTGTTCTGCCTTTCATACAAACTACAATGCTTCCCCCTTAAATACATCTGACACAGAAACAATGTCAAACTACAAAAACAAAACAAAAATCACCCCACTCTGCTTTTGTATTTATTTTTAGTAATTCTAGAGTCTACATGTTTATTCTTTCAATACCAATATAACCCGAATACATATATACCCGGATACTTGTGGGTATTTCCAGCCATACTAGTCATCCTTTTGTATGCCACTTTAGGGATCTTCAGTTAGACTTTTAAAACACAGTCCAAATAAACTGACACAACTAGTGACAAAATGCATAACTGGACTATGCTTAGCTTTCAAAAAAATTGATATGTATCTAAAGCTTAATCTGAGGTGTCAATACAAGATGAAAATCCAGTTAATGTTCAACATTTAGTTCCCTTTGTTCTGTGCCTAATATCAATAAAGGTATATGTGCTTACACACATGTATTTGGCTATAGCAATTAAGAGCTAAACCAGAAAACATGCATCTGAGCACTTACAGTTCAGTATTTATAGAAGTGTTTAAAAACAGAACCCCACATGATAAATTTTTTAAAACATTAACCCAACAAACAAACCGTTAAAAGCACTAATATATGGTACAATCACATCTTGAAATAATTCATCATTCACCTGGTTGAAGATAGTTATGCTTTCAGAAGAAATTCCTTTTGTAGAGAGATCTACCTTAGCTACCCAGGTATTCAGAGTTCAACAAGAACATTCAACACTAGCACTTTATATGCCTGAATCAGAGAAGAATTCTTCTGAAAGTCTAACTCCAGTAATAGCAACAGACCTCAACAGTTCTAGAGTGCACTAATTCATATATATTTTTATATATGTAATTTTAAAACAGTGTTATATTGATATAAAAACAAATGCAACTTAAATCATGCATATATATGTGTGCAACGTTTAAAAGCTGACTTTGAATACTAAAAATGTTAACTTCAACAGCTGCATAAATATCTCCTACTGCCCCAGAGTACCTTAAAACCTGCAGCACTGGTTAAAAATTATTTAAAATATTATCTTTAACTCATCCTATCTTGTTAGTGATGGAGCTGAACTTCAGCAAATATGAGCTCATGACATACTCCTAGTAATTTTTACCATTTGCCTTGCGGACAAAAAGTCAAATCCTCTTTCCAACAAGGACCCCTCTCTCCAGATGTTTACCTATCGTTTACCTACAAAGAAAAGGGGGGTGCAGGAGGAATAGCTATTCTTCAAGTATTATTTTCAAAGACTATGTTTCAAAAGACTGCAGTGGAACAAAACCAAGATTGCTCCAACTTTCCCCTAAAAGACTTCTGAAGAACATAAAACTGAAATTAAAAAAAATTAAACTGTATTTCTGGTCTATAAAGCATGTTCTCCATTTCCCTCTTTAAGTTTTACAGTGCTTACTTAGTGGACAGCCCTCAAAGGATCGTTAAAGTGTCTTGGCAACAGGAAAAACACCCTTTGGTTGTGCCTTTCACTAGGGGCCTGCCCCTCAAAGATGTCAGAAAGCCCAAACTGAAAACAAACAAAAAATTCCCACCCAAACAGCCCAAAAACCAATCTCCCAAACAAACAAAATCCCGCAGAACAAACAAACAAACAAAAAAACCCCAACATAAACCAAACATCTTATTTGTCTTTCAGTAGCATGCAGAAGAAAATGGTACTAAAAGAAATTTAACATGCACTTTGAGTTGTCAGTATATTCCCTACATTTCCATACCTGGAATGACCTTATGTAGAAAAACAACAGTTTGAGATAGACACCATGATTTAAGATAACATGTTTCTTTTCCTTATACCTTTTTCCATGCCTGTATAATCACAACAGAATGTTCCTGAAGACCAGCGCACCATGGTCTCCAAAAAAAACATCCCCCTTCCCTCCCCCCTGCTCTACAAGAAATGATACAACTGATAAAATGAGCTCACTCATTATGTGAAGTGAGATCTTCTCCTTCAACTGTTAAAGACCAGACTCATTATGTATAATAATACATATTTTTGATTTGCTTAATCAAAAGCTCATTTTCCTGTAAGGAACAAAGAGCTTTGTCCAAACTTCATTATACAGATTACTCAATTGCAGATAGGTACTGCTGAAAAAGCATATATAAAAAATACAGCTACAAAATGCTTGTGTTCCAATAAAACTATAATGCAATTGTTGTTTATACTCATTTATATCACACCACCACTAGAACATCCCAATATCTATTTAGAGGATAATACTGAAAAATGTGTAAAAAAGATTAAAAATTACACAGTTGTTTCTCTACATAAGACATTACAGCTAGGAAGTGCTGGCTGTGAGAGCAGAGCAAAAATGGCTAGTGCTTTAACTGCATTCCAGTGGTGTATCTGCTCTTAATAAAAAATGCTAGATGTATACAAGACATTCTCTATCACCCTTGGCTACTGGGCAACACTGATTTTCCTCTACTGATACGACAGTTATCCCTAACAGCTGCTGGTACACTTATTTTTTAAGTGGCATAATTACTGTCATAATCTCATGCTTTCAACAGTGTTAGAAAGGAAATTCAAAACCCACTAAAGTTGCTTTAAGAAATTAAACAGCTTACACAAAGATATCTTCACACTACACAGCTTCCGACATTGAACTGTTCACTGAAAACCCCAATAAGCTAATACACTGAATTTAGTTTCACAGAAACAGCCAATGCCTAAATTTGCACATTACTCCGATATTTTGTTCCTTCTTCATTTCACAGAAATTAGTTTTCCTTAACAGGTCATACAGGTAAAATTCTCCCATGTGTGCTATACATTCTAATCTCAATTTAAAGTCTGGTTACTGATCAAAGAATTCACCTTGCTCCTAAGTAGGATTTTCATAGTAATATCAATAAAGATTTCCTTTTCTGCTGTAGTCATTTGCATGAACAAGTTTTATCAAGTGCTTTTAACAGTTTCAAAATACGTAACATGTGCTTACCAAGTGTGAAAATATCTTTGGTAACAAAAATTGGCCATGAGACATGACAGCTATTCAAAGTAATTAAATTTGTGATACGTTACCACTGTTCCATTATCTGGCATCATTGGTGTTCCCATATTTGCAGCTCCTTCTGGTCCCATGGAAGGACCAGGACCCATTGCAGGGCCAGGTAAAGTTCCTCTGTTGTTCATATTCATACCCATCATTGGAGGAGGGCCTTGGTTACCAGCAGGTGCTGGGCTAAACGCATCTATGCAAAACAATCTATACTTAGAGCTGTCCTATCTGAATTTTACAATAATAAACAAACAATTTACAACATTTAAAAAGCCAAATGTACAAGACTTCCAATACTTGAAATAATAATAAAAAATTCTTTGAGACTGTACATTTATTTCAACCATCTGCTTTTAAACAGATTTTTGTTAATCTCTGATATTTTGCACTGTACAATCTGCCTCATGTTATCTGAGACTCCTGAACACAGCTGTACGATTTCTGTGCAGGAACTGAAGTGTTTATATAGCATATATATGCAGTATACACACCACAAGCAAAAATCTCAAGTGATTTTGCAGTAACTGGCAGCTGTATAAGGCAAGTTGGCTCTTTACGGAACACAACATAATATACCAGTATTATGGTAGCTGTATATATATATTACGTTAGTCTAAGGTCTAAAAGCAACACTAGAGATGGTACTCAACATCAGTCTCCTCCTTCTGACTCACAGTAAGAGGCAGAAAAAAAAGCTTAAAAGCATCTTTTGAGGAGATCATTTATATGATAACACTGTATTAGGAAACACCTTTCTTGCAAGTACCCATTATCAAACTCAACAAGTACATAAAATTGCTTTCACAGCATTTTCTCATGTTAAAAAAAAAAACAGAAGAAAAGTCTCATTATATACATTGTTTATATCTGCTTAAAGATGTAAGAAATACAAACAACTTCCAAGACTGGTGGTGATGCACTGTTGTTTCCCCCTGCCCCCAACAATAATCCATCCTTCTCAGCACCAATAGTTTTCGTGCATTCAAGATTTGATAACAGAAAATGACATGCCTCCGAATCCAGCCTACACTTTAAGACATGACTACATGCAAAAGTAACAAGAAATGTTACATGCTGCTAGTCTACGAAACTTGTTAATTTTTATTTCAAAAATCACCCTCTCACCTCTCTTCACAACTGTACTTTCTTTAGTAACAAATTTATAAATGTTAATCACTGTACGCAGGCCATTTACCACAGATAGAGTATTATTATCTCCAGGTATGCAAAACTGCATCCTTATTACTTGCCCCGAGTACAAATACTACAGCAGTCAGTGAAAACACTGCACCCAAGATATTGCTGCTAAAATTGCTGATCTCAGCTGGATCATGTATATTATGTCAACTGCAAGCTCCCTAGCAAAAACAATCCATGCAATGCAGTAGCACATGTAAAGTGCTAAATGAGATTATTAGAAGCAATAGAGAAAAATCCTGCTATTTTGAAACACAGAACTCATTTGATCTTAATAATGAGAAACTCCAGGATGTCTCTCTATGACACTAAACCAAAACAAAGGTATACACAATACAGATACTTCTGACCTACCCACAAGCATGTTATTGTAGCAGGTAAAAGACTGCTACAGTTTAAGAGAATTACAGTTAAATATACCCTAAACCTGATTTTTAGCATCATTCATTCAATGATTAAATATAGAAGGAAAAGGAGACATTTAAATTTCCAAAATAGAGATAAACCTTTGTTTCTAGCCTCTGAAGGCTAGAAGTACTCTGCAGGACTATCATCATGGCAGTGCTTCGTGCTGGTAGTAGTGCCATCAATTAAAAGCAGTCAGTGCTCAATTTCATTCCACTGGCTTGCTTTTCAGACTAATTAAATTCAGCCAGCTGGCCACACACAGGTAGTGTTCAGTTATCCTTCAACTGTAACAAGGGTTTATCCTCTGTATCACACAAATATACCTATTTTGCTTCCAGGATGATTTATCTATCCAGCCTCTATAGTATTAAGCCAGTTTCAGACAGTCAGCTCTGACAATACAATTAGGGAAAGTAATGCAAGGAGAGAGCAGGGTGCTGCATGATGTCAGCAAGAGGCTACGGCAGCACTTTAGCTATACCTCAGAAGTTCTCCCAGCTCCAAAGCAGACCCTATGAGCTAACCACTTGATTGCCTGTTCTTTTTGGTAGGACACTGATGTTACCAGTTAATTCAAGAGACCTGGTTCAGCAACAGATGGAAAGCAGTCACCACTGCCCATGCCACAATGGCACAGATGCTAAAAGAATGTCTTTTTCTACAATCTGAAGGGCTGAAAATATACACTCCATCTGAACCACACATGCCAAGGTCTAGCTCAGCTGGCAGCAAGCCATATCAATCCTTCATCAATGCAGACATATTTAAAAATATTCTTTTCTTTTTCCATATGGAAAAGTTTATGAGCAGCACTTAGCATTATAAATCCAGTTAAATGCACACAAATTCTCTCTGAACTTGTCTGCCACAAAAATCAATGTAAAAATGACTGGTCCTGCACAAGTCAAGCCAACACCAACTAAACCCGTCACAAGGGTAACTTGCTTTGTAATGGCACTATGCTGAAGGTATTGCCATTACCGAAGATAGTCCAGCTCCCTACTCTCCCACATGATGAATAAGTCACAGATGGCACAGGTAAAGGCCAGTTAAAAGTAAGTTATACTTTCAACAGAAACGTTGACAAAGGATGCAATGATCAACAATTAAAGGTCTACTATTTAAATGTCTACTGCAGATTTTTGGGGTGAGGTCTTTTGCTTGTAGTGGTAGGGTTAATGTGCTAGAGAAAAAAACCCCTCTACAACAATCTAACCTAAAATCCAGGTAATATCAAAGCAAACACTACCTTTTTACCTATTTCCCAGGATATTTTTCCCTTTTTAAAATAATAGTTACTATGACTTCTTTTGAAACTACATATTCATTTCTAAGAGCATTTGTATGAAGTTTAAAATCAAATCACAGCACAAAGCTTACAAAGCAAAACTATGAACATCACTCTTAAGCATTAAAACCTTGCAGGAAAGCATCCGTGAACTGACTGATATAATTGTATAGGGAAAAAGTCTATCTTGTGGATGTGGACAAATAAAGATCTGGACTTCAGCATCAGTATTTACGAAGTCTCCTAATTAAACAGAATTTTCAAGTAGATTGTAATGATCTGCAGAACTATAAAAAACTTAGTCCAAATTTATTCTTCAGCTTATTCTTTGTAGTTAACTTCACTCTTCCTTTAGAGTTATATTTAAAGCCCTTCATCTTCATTGAGAGAAAAAAAGCAAGCCTGCAGTGATAAATGTGTCCAGTAAATCAAGGAAATGGCAAATAATGTATTTTAATATCTGGACCAGATTCCCTCATCTATAAATACACATTACTCAAAAGGTCAAGCAACAACATTTACCAAGTTTTGTATGTACTTGCAAATTAAATTACACAAGAATAGTATTAACTTTTGCTTAAATTATCATCTAAATTGATTCCAAATTAACATCAGGAAGTTTTCAAGGGAATATATATTGACAGTTAATACAGTTTAGTAAGATCTGGGGTTTTAAATAAATATTCAAAGTTTCACTCTTGTTTAAAAGCAGATATTCTGGATAAGCAAGATTCCACACTGCTTCGGTCTACATATACAGAGCAAGCACCAATTATCAAGAACGTACTTTTCTAGACTTCACAGTAAGTTTTTAGAAGGGACAGTATTTTAAGTCACAAAGGCGAACTGAGGATATTTGCAAATACAGATTTGCACAGATTAGTAGAACACCAACCACGTTATTCATTAAGCTTTTGCCAGATACATCAACAAAAGCTCACCAATTTTGAGCTCTGCATCATTTCATTGCATGCAATTGCAGTTCCAACTTCTCTGAACAGGCTGTCCACCAAAAGAATGCCAAATACTTTCTGAACAGATCAGTCAATTTCTATCAGATAATTTCTAGAGTATCATCTTTCCTTGCCTTTTTGTTTCTCAACTTGCACATCATATTTATTTCCCACAGGTATCTGAAGATACACCTGGGAGTGGGGGAGGTGGGGGGAGGGGGTAGGGGGGAAATAGCTATCTGGAAGCAAAGTATGTGTTGTTTCTTTTTTCCTAATACTATTTACTCCTTTTTACNGAGGGGGGGGGGGGGGGGGGGGGGGGGGGGGGGGGGGGGGAAATAGCTATCTGGAAGCAAAGTATGTGTTGTTTCTTTTTTCCTAATACTATTTACTCCTTTTTACCAGTAATTGTCACTAAATAGTAGTGCTTGAGTAACATGTACAGTCCCAAAGAAAAAGAAGTTTTACATTACAGAAGCCTTTTTCCTTCAGATCCCTACCTCCCATGTTTATTGCTCCACGAGGACCCATATCACCCATTCTCATTTCCTGTTCTCTCTGAAAGTAAACATAGTTTTCATGTCAACCTGTCATTCTTACAACTTAAAACATTCCTATTTACTCCATGAAAATAAAAATTTCAAGTTTCCATTGATTACAAAAACGTACAAGGAATAAAGTTAACTATACTCCACTGTTTTTATAAGATGAAATGGAATAATAAGATCAATATAGCAATGCTGTACATTTCTGCATAACGTTAAAGGTTAAATATCACAAGTTTCATTTATCAGACACAGCAGTCTAATACTCCTAAATTGTTATGTTACCAACTGCAAATGAATCCATCTTCATACAGTGTTTTTCATTAATAATATTTACCTTTTAACTGTAAATAAAGATTTTTTTTATTACAGTATTAGCTACAGGCCATGGTTCAATAAGTCAGTCTGGTTTCATGACTCACAAATGCTTTTACTGACTGGAAATCAAACTCTGATGTGTTAAATTATGGTATTTAAATTCAGTCTGACAGTTATCTTTGTTCAAATAGTTTTAACTTAACTTGGTGGCAGTACATTTTTTGTTGAGGTTTATCATGCTATTGATACACTAGCTCAGTCACTGACCATCGTTTTTAAACCGCAATAAAAATGCAGTATCAACATAAACTGTATAACATGCATTTATAGTAAACAGATAAGTAACATGCCAAATTTGTTTGATACTCAGTCATCCAACAACAAATAGTTCTGACATTACTGATAGTGAACCATGACCTGTTGTGAAGCAATACTGAGAAGGCAGTATTCAGAGTAGCAAAAATCATTACTTTGGGGAAAGAAAAGTACACTATCACAAATACTTCCAAGGGATTTTAGTATTACAGTTTACATTAGAAGGATGAAATAGGAACGAATTCCCAGTTCAACATGAAAACTAACAAAACTTATACCAAAATTCCTCTTTCTGGAAGAATATTAAAGCACATTCCACTCAAGTGAACACAAGTGCACTGAGAATAAGCATAGCCAAAAAAGTTATCTCATTCTGAAAAATCACTTCACTTACGATTTAAGAGTATTAGTAGTTCAGATGTGCTTTGAAAATAATGCCATATACTAGGCAATTTTTTAAGTCTTGGTATAAGTAACCTTTAAATGGAAATATTAATAAAAACACATTTACAGTATTTTTACAGTTTCATGAACTCCTTTTCATTCAGTCACGTTCTCACACTTAAAGTATCTATCTTCACACAATCAAAGTAGCAGACACTAATATTTGACAGATTCAATAGTTTTGTAAAATATCATGGTATGGGAAATTCTTATGTGATAAATGACATAAAGGTTCAGGTCTGTAACTTTGTTTCTGGTAACTAGTATTTACCTAGAAAATGTACTTACAATAACATTATACATTGCCTTCAAAAGAGTATTGCTTAGTGTGAAACAAAAGGAGGCTTTGTAACCAAAAGACATAAATGGATTTTAAGGTCCAGCTATGAAAGGCTGTTGATAAACACCAAGAAGGAGCTCTTCTTCTGACCCCAGAAGCCACGTTAAAACTTTAAAAATGAACATGAAACTAACTTTGTCAGACCCTTCACAGTAATGCCAACAGACATTTTAAGTAAAATCAGCAGCCCTATTAGGATCAATCATACCCACAAATTGATACCGATGAGTAAAGTCACAAAATCAGTACACAACTTTGTCGACATTGTTTGCTTTTACTTCAGCCCTGACATGAAGATGCAGTCTAATGTCAAAACCTAGTACAACATGGCAGAAAACCACCACGGCTGTTAGTTTACATTGAGACTGTGCATGCACACATGTGCATACATGAAAACAGGACAGGCCACAAACAGCTAAGAGATACTCTTCAACTAACAAGGAAAAGTATCTTATTTTAAGTTACTGCATAAAACTTACTAGATGCATCTCAGGTTCAATGATAAGTCTGAGTTTATTGGGGTTTTTTTAACTATCAAAGGTGCCATATAAGGCAGGGCCAAGTACAACAGCAGCTAGATAAGTATTCCGAGTAGAAAGCTATAAAGCTGTGCTAGTTATTAGAACTTAACTCATTTTCTTTGCAAAGGATAGAAGCACTGGCAAGCTATAACATACACTTTTTTAGAAAAAGCAATAAACCAGATCTTTTCTCATCCTCAAATGTTACCAGTCTTCAATTAACAGCAGGCTTAACAAGAGTGAGGGGTAAAACCTGCAATTTTTACCTTTTCAGTCTAGTAAAACCTGTTACAAAACCCAAAGTAATTATTCACTATTCTGTAGCTTTAACTTTGGTGCTGAATCATTACCATACAAAAAAATTCAGCTGTAGAGTCACGATTCACAAATGCACTTTACAGCCTCTGCTGCCTTTTATCTATTAACATGCCTGCAAGAATTACTATTATTCCTACTGCTGCATATTCACAATTTATCATGATCCTTGAATTTTCAGCCCAAGGAGAATGGAATTAACAAATATAAGATAAATCCCCTGACAGAGAAAATACTCAATTTCAAATGTTAGCTGACAGCATATATTAATGTAATTAAATGCTTGACATATTGACTATAAAAACAAGTATTTAGATAATTTGCCAAAACCTGTATTTGCAGGAGTCCAGATGATCACAAAAATTGAGTCTGATCCCCCCTATCCAGGACATGACACAATCATGTCCTAGATAGCTATTTATTATGTGAGCATAAACAAGTTATTGCAGGTAGGTAAGGTCAACTATTCCATGGGTATTATCCACAGTATGACAGAGAAAGGAATACCAACAGTTAGGACAGAGTAGTGGAACCAATGCTGGTTGATACTCAAGCCCTTTGCAGAAGATAACAACAGCATTATCTTCTCAGTGCTTCTTTTTCCTCAATATGCGACTGCCCATTCTTCTGTTGAGTAGCAGCCTGGTTTCAGTCCCTTCTCTGAAGGCATTCATAACTAACCATAATAGAAGTAAGCTGAGCAGCAAGAGAGGACTAAACTTATACTAGAGAAATATGGGGATGCAATTAATAGCTCTGAAGTCACCCGGTACCTGGGAAAACAATTTAAACTGAAAGAGAACAAGAAAAATTGATGATATGGACATTGGTAAACAGAAAACCATAAGACAAAGAACGTGTAACAAAGTGTAATTTAACTTTTGAGAGATTAAAAACAAAACCAAACCCAACTCACGAACAAAACCAAACAAAAAAAACAGAAGCAAATAAAGAGTAAGATTCTTTTGTAAAAAGCTAATTGTCTAACACACACCAAAAGAAAGCTTTCCAAATTAATTCTGGTCCAGGATTCTTGTCAAATATTTCAGAACTCACTAATACAAACAACCCTCAAGAAGGTCTGATTCATCCAAGTACTCTGCTTTTAGAAAAACTGCTATGATGGCAATTACTATATTACACTTGCTAATTACATTAAAAATGAGATTGCCATACAATTGCAACTCATTTTAACATCAACTGTAAAAAGTAATCTACATTAAAACTTTATTTAAAGTTTTCAATTTACATCTATATAGTACCTTTTTCACAAATACTAGAAACAAGATTTATTGAGCAGCTGAGATATGTAATGCACACTGTTCTTACACCTCAGTCACTATTGATATCAATAGTCTAAGTATACAGAGACCTGACAAAACGATTCTGCTGGGTGTTGGGGTTTTTTTTTAAATATGGAGGTTTCCTAAATACATTAGGATTTTTTTTAATTCAGTCTCTAAACCCATGAAACTAAGGGTATTGAAAAGACACCTAAGAACCGATATAGGAGAATATATCAGATGCAATTCACTTGTCATACTGAAAATAAACATACAAGTAGCCATAAAAGTTGGTATTGTTTTAACTGACAAACCACTATTTGGTACTTGCAAAAGCAGGCCTTGCAATTGCAGCAGCCCGACAAAAATTAAAAATCTTATCTCCAAATGATGCAATATTATTGTAAAAAACTCTCAAGAAAATTATGACATGGAATAAATATTCTAGACCAGCAAAAGCAAGGTAGCAACAGAAATATTAAGATAACAGATCACAGTTTTCTTCAAAGTTGTTTGCGGACAAGAAATTTGCTTCCCAATTAACACAGAACTATTCACTCACCTTTCAGCTAAGGAATGGTGACCAAAGTAACGCCAAGACATGGCATCACAAATTTGTCTTATCAGAAAAAGAGCACTTAACCCATAAACTTAAACTTGTACAATAAAATCAGTAACTTAATTAACACTTCACCTAGATTGTGGGTTTAGAGCAAAATGTAATTCACAGTGCTGTTGATGCTCACCTGTTTTCATTAAGATGGAAACTGCATTCTGTTTCCTAGCAGACATTTTCAAAACAGATACGACATTTTTGTAACCCTTCCCAGAATTCATTATTCCTTTCTAGAATGGTTTATTTCATAAAGTTCTTTCTAGAAAAGAAAATTTTCAAAGGCTTCTCCAGAGAAGAATAGAGAAGAAACTGGCATAAGGCTATAAACCTTTCACAAAATTGAAATTCTGTGTAAGAGACCAATAAAGACAAATCATAAAAGCGGTTAGACTTGCTAGCTTGGCAGGCAAAATTAGCATTTATGGGATACTTCTGATTGTGCATTATTTCTCATTTCCTAAGAATATTCTGTTTAGTTCCAATTACTAGCTCACTAGAAGTTACAACTGCCTACAGAGTTGAAGTAATAGAAGCCTTCCACCCAGCCCTCTTGTCACCTTTCCCTCTTTGGTTTATCCATCAAGATCTATTTGTAAGATCCGAAAGTTACAATATTCCAGTTCAGCTTATTCAATCACATGCACTGCAACGTAAATCCAGAGGTAATCCCTCCTCTGAGCTGGGCATCATACTTGATTTCTTCCAGCCTGAACTAATCAAGAATTCTCTGAACCCAGGAGTTTGGGAAAAAAAGTAAGCTTTTACCTCACCCAAAATTAGACAAGCAAATACATTAAACTAGACAACAATTACAGTAAATGTAGCTATAAAACATGTAGCATATAGGGAACTACAAAGCCCTATTTTAATTAGAAAGTCTAATTAAATGAATTTTAACTAGTTTTAATAACCACAAACAGGACTCAATCTTTGAGAAAAATATTCTAACATGGCTAAAGCAGAGAGTTAAAACTCATTTCCTCCTTGGTGATTCAAGTCTTGAATAGAGTTGATGGAAATAACTAAGCTACACCATTAAAATCCTGAACATTAAAAAAGCCAAAGCACATTAGGAAAAAAAAACAATAAGCATTGCATTAAAAAAAAAAAGCAGATACATATATTCCAGTAAATGCTATAAATTAGAAAAACATTCCTAATGGTAGTAAAACACGGATAATTATAGCTGTTTAAAAATAAAATTACTTCCCTTATAGAAAAAATAATTTATTTTAGTCCACTGCATTTCCTACTTCCCTCATTTCAGTAAGACTGTAAAGGAAGTACCAATGTTATTAGAACAGGGGAATTTCTTTTAAAGCTAATTAACTAATTATACTTTTGCTGTATAGGAGTGTATTTGGAAAAACCTCCATGCACTATATCTACTCTTTCTGTTTTTGGGAACGAAGTATTGAAAAGCTTCTCAGTGCATCACATAACATGCATTAACATTGGCAAATACAGAAATTAATTGTGATTTTATGCGCAAGTGAATGTACACACACTCAACACTTCTTATAGATTTAGAAAAAGCTGGGTTTTAAAAAAAAAAAATGTTACATATTCTTTCAAATTCACCTTTATTTTAATACCAGCCATTTCTGATCTTTATAACGTGGAAGACAATTTAAGATCTTCCTCTTTTTTAGGTAAAACTAACTTCTACCTTCCAAAACATGCAAGTTAATGAGTTTTGCAGGTTTATGGGGGGGAGGGTAAGTAGCATTAAATAACTGTGATCCTCCTATGCTTTGGGATTCTGTTATCCTCCTATAGCTGGATGCAAAACCCATTCTGAAGAAAAGCTGACTTCCTTTCAATCCTCACCATCAACCAATACATCAGTCCTCATACATTGTTTAAGTCAGGTCTACCCTGATAGTTTTGGGAAAAAAAGCATTTTAATTGCACTGATATTGCTCACAAACACATTTTGGGGGACAACTCACTAACAAGCAACATTCAATAGTCCCATGAAAGAAAATACTATTTCATACAGGAGAGCTACTAAGCTCATCTAAATGAGGTTAAGGCCAAAGATCACCTGGAGATCCCTCAAATTTATGAGCATCAAGGAGACAGGAAGATCTCAGAAACCGCAACACATTTTTAAGAAAGACTAACATAAATCTCATTGTACACATTAGTACTCAAAGACTGTCACCTACAGCAGCTGCAAAATCCGCTTCTCAAATATTGTAAGGTAAAAATGAGACTTTTTCACAGACAAAGGTGCTTAGAGAATGTAACTTCTTTACCAGATCTGGCTATCCTTTATAAAAAATAAAAATGAAAAATGAAGGTATCTATATATTAACTCTCTTAACAGCAACTTCCTCATTATACCATTCTGCCATTGAACTGGATTCTTCTGGAGACAAGAGCCACTGGTTTTGGACTACAGTAATGTTAAAAAATAATTAAACTCAGTTCAGCAGCTGAACATAATACAGTTCTTTTTAATTTGTAATCAATTTAAGGCATTTGACTATTTACTTACCTGCAAAACTACTTTCTGAAAGCAATATCCACCATATCACCAACTTCACTATTTATAGATGTAATGATTACATTACATTCACAACATATTCACATCTTCAGAGGCATTTTATGCTGCAGCTTCAAATTATTCTGGATTTACATTAGCTAAAAAAATGGCATTATAACAATTACACATCAGAACAGGCATTCATGGGAGCACGGAAGATACCTTACTTTCACAGAACAAGTTGCAAATAATTTGATTTCAAATGCATTCCGTAATTCACCCGGACGGGTATGGAGCTGAAGGGCTGTTTAACTGGTAACAAAGCCTGGGCTAACTGTATCATCATGCAGAAACAGATTAAAGTACTTAACTGAAAATTAGGTGTTATAAACAAATGCTGCATTTTAGATTTCCCAAATGTTAAGTTTTTCTTTCTTTTCTTTCACAGGAAACAAATCTAGGTAAATATTAAAACAAAGTAAACACTGGACCAATTCGAAACAACAATCTTCCCCAACTGCAAGATTCAAGATGGAAGTCATGCATATTTACCTGGAATAAAAATTAACTAGCTATATAATGAGGTGTTTATGCAAAATTCTAACTACTACTTGGTTAGAAAGTATAATATAAATTTGCAAAATTAACTTCACTTGAAAAGCAGCACTAAGTAGTCACAGTGCACTAAATATGACTTTGTCAGACTTCTATATTAACTATTTTTCCCTCACTAAGTAGATACTATATATGCTGACTAAACTGTAACGACAGAAGTCCACAGTTGCTATACCATTAGGGACCTGAATTGCCAAATAATTGGAATATGCAAGTATTTGACAAAAGGAAGCTGAAAGCCAAAGTTTTTCATTGCTACAAAGAAGTTCTGTAGGGAAAGCATCTAACAAACACACACATTCTTTCACACGTTATGAATATTGCTTACAATCAGAATAGTTCAGTGTTTAACATTTCCCCAACAAAGTTCTGACCTGCTCACGTACACTGCACTTTAACATACAAAGCATGAACAAAGAGACATCAATGAAGGTTCCTGGCATGAAGCCAGCTCCATAATTTTCCAGCTAGTACTTTTATACAACCTTTATACTGTAAAACTAGAGCAAGATGAGGCAGACTTGAATGAACATGCTAATCATTTAAACAGACTTCTGACTGAAGAAAACAATATACATTGTACAAGGCATCTAGTATTTTAACCCAAAGATTAAGAAACTGGTCATCTGAACAAATCCAAAAGGATTAAAAACAACTGCCTTCTAGTTAAATCCCCTGACCCAAGTCCACCTACAGTAACTCTTGAGCTACAGCATCTGCTTTCATCAAAAGGTATCTAACAAAAACTACTGTTTTAATATACTATAGAACCAAAGGTCAGAATCATGTTAGGGACACATCGGGCATCACAATGAATAGGGACAAACAAGAATAGCTGGTTATTACCTAAAGAACATATAAACTACAATACAAAACAAACAAGAGATTAATAATTCAGAAAGGGCAGTGGGATGCGGGAGGAAGGACATAAACACAAATACTCCATCAGTAAATAAAATTTTGAAATTATTATAAAATCAGTACTATATACAGAAAAGAAACAGAGGCTGAAGAACTTCATTTTGACATTACGTTGTCTTTGTCACATCTTTTGTACTAACAGATTTAGAAGAGACACTTACCGGCTAACCTGCCACAAGTGTATCAATAGAACTGCATTCAGGAACTCTAGTAGAAGGAGCGTGCTTCATGTCACATACAAAACCAAACTAATACAAATACTCTTTCATCCTATACAATGCCACTGTAGGAAAGAAGTAGGAACGGACTTCTAGTAGGGCCTCTTGTTGACAGGACAAGAGGCAATGGTTTTAGACTAAAAGAGGGAAGATTCAGACTAGATATAAGGAAGAACTTTTTTACAGTGAGGGTGGTGAAACCCTGGAAGAGATTGCCCAGAGAGGTAGTAGATGCACCATCCCTGGAAACATTCAAGGGCAGGTGTGATGGGGCTCTGAGCAACCTTATCTACTTGAAGACCTCCCTGCTCGTTGCAGGGGGGATGAGCTAGGTGACCTTTAAAGTTTCCTTCCCAGACTGCTCCATCATATTGTTTGGGAAAACCATTTTTAAATGGCAAACCTTAAATATATTTGACTCTTTGACTGTTAATTTCTATTAACCAAGATACTAAGCTCCCCATCTTAACAGTTATAGAACAGCTCTACAGAAACTCATGGAACCATAGAATGGTGTGGGTTGGAAAATACCTTAAGCTCATATAGTTTCAACCCCCTTCCAAGGGCAGGAAGAACACCTTCCACTAGACCAGGTTTGCTTAAGGCCTTCCTGGCCAACCTGGCCTCATCTTTTTTCCCCCAAAAACCCCATATTTATTGAAAATACTAATTCATCTAACAATAAAACCTATCTCTGGAAAAGTTCCACCCAAAGTCAGATTTGATGGAAAGACAGAAAGATCAGACTTAAATATTCCTCATGTAAGAAGTTAATAAACAAAAAAAAAAATAAATAAATAAAAATCACTGCTTCTAGTTATGACAAGCCTACTTGATTGCTTCACTACAGAAAGCAGGCTTGCAAAATATTCATGAGAAAAACCCTAAATACTTTAATAAGAAACCACCCTGATATCAAAAGGCAAGCTCACTAAGTTAATTTCTATGCCACAGTTTACTGCATTATTACTATTAAAATTTTCCACTCCATGAGAGCTACTGAAGCAAAAGGTCAAAGGCTTACTGCTCACACCAAGAAAAAAGCTACTCAGAAGGTACTACCTCTTGAGAGACAAACCAGATCCATAAATAAGCTTTCCTCACATTAAGCAACAAATCCATTAACAGATTTTTCCCACCTCAAAACATACCATTTCTACAGAAATCTACACTTACTGCTGCTTCAGTGTTTTACTCTTGCTTTAAACACAGACCCTTTGAGTAAATATAAGCTCTTCTAAGCAGTGAAACTTATTCTGGCTGCGAGTCTCAATGCCACCAGGCTCTCAGGATTTAGACAGGTGGGTGAGTTCAAAATAGGTACCAAGTAGACAACTGAAACTGAAAGTTAAGTTTCTTCTTAGCCTGGGTAAATACGTGTACAAACTTCAAGTCAAACTTAACTCCAGTAGCTGAGGAAGAAAAAATGAAAATTATTAAGGCAAACATCAATTTTACCTTCTTCAAAATACGTAGGGCATTTATCAAACACATTAACAAAGGATTTTCCTAAATTATTTATAAAAGCCTGATTCTTACTTGTGAGAAGATAAAAAACAGAGGAACTCAGTATTTGAGGAACTTAGGTTAGGTAAGCAGATTTTTTAACTTGTGAGCAGTAACAATTCTCAGAAATTGTATTAAAAATATGAAATGTAGACTTGTTAAATCTGCTCTTCAACAGATTTTTTCATTACTACCTGTTAAACCCATGAAAGGGGAGAAGCTAAGTATGCAGAGTATTGTATAAACAAGAACACCATTTTAAGTTTATCCACTAATACTTGAACAAAACCTGCATCTGCTAGGTCTGAGGCCTCCTGAAACACTAAGACAAAGAACAATGTCATTTTGCCCTTGCACATGAAGCATCTGAAAAGTGCTTTTGCCTTCTTATCAGTCTTACTGGAAGAAAATTAAGTTATCAAATAAACAGATAATATAAGAACCACAGACAAAAAAAATTCCTTATCAATTTCTGCAGAAGGGAACAAATGTGGGAATGCTTACAAGCAGTAGCACAACACCTGAATTCATACTGGAGATTGATGCATGTCTGTCAGCACACTAAGGGACAAAAATCACTTATGAATGGTCACTTATTACGTTTGCAAGTTCATATGAAATATTAGCATGTCCTAAAGTACATTGTGCAAAAATTTATAAGATGATGGCAGAGTAAAATACTTAAGTCTCCTAAAAATCTGTAACATGAGAAAAACATCACATTTCACAGTTCACACATACCAAAATAAAAGTTAGAAATTAAATGTAACATTATAATGATTGTTTGTTCCATTACTGAAAAATCACCAGAAGTCACATCCTTGAAACATATAAAAACATAATCCTAAAATGGTTATGAAATAAATACTTAAAATCCAAAAATACCTTATTCCACAACGTTTTGGTTGCATATATAATCGTGTAATATGCAACAAAAAGATGGCATAAGTTCTGCATTGATTTTTAGGCAATGTCTTCTCACACTAAAAGCAGATATGACATTTATAATAGTTTTTGTATGTAGCAATGTAAATTAAAGGCTAAATATAATTTAGTTTTTGAAAACACAATGTGAATCTTTTAAAGCCTGTTAAGGAATTGCTATTCTTGCCTAATGAATGAAATTTAGTATCTAGAACACTGAGGAACACAAGAAGTGCAAGACTTAAGTATGTGGCTACTGATAAATATCACTGCAACCCTGGAAAAATAAAAACAAAATAGTGCTACTGCCAAACTAAGACCACCCAGAAAGCCACAAACTATGTATTTATAAACTGCGTGCTCAAAGGCTTAGTCTATGTTGCTTTATGCACTGGAAGAAACTTAATCACTGAAGTAAAACCACTGCCAAGAAAATAGGAACATTCTGTCAGGTGGGTTTTGTGGGTTATTTTCCTCCTTTAGTTCTACATTTAACGCTCTTTCTGCAAGCTAGCTTTACCTTAAAAGACTTCTAAAGTGTCAAACATGAACTACTTCCATGAGTATGCATGCTGGATTGCAATAAAGATATAATTCCTCTCCTATCCAAGCTGTAGAGAAGAGCTTTAATAAAGCAGCTTAGCTTTATAGCAGTTTGTTAAGCAACAGAGACTTTATTCATACAACCTTGAAAAATTTCACCACCATTGGCTTCATTACATACTACACTGACCAGGCTGTCAAGTTAAAATAACACACTTTTATTAGTAGTAGAAAACAGACTAAATTTGAAAACATCCTTGGAAATGTTTATTAATTTATCATGGAAAATCTGTCTTAGCTTAGTTTAGTTTTGAATAAGGTATTCTGCATTCAGTGAGAATTCAAACTTCTTACAGAACAAGGGCTTGTGAGCATCATGGAATGAGAAAACAAAACAGAACAAAAAATATCAATCCAGTCACTTAAAAGCCAAGTGCAAAAAACTATTCCTGAATTACATAAGTGCACAGAAATCTGATAGTCTTGTTTCAAAAACATCTATTACTTAGCTTGCAAGCAAATGTAGAAGTGAGGAATAAGATATGCCTCAGTAAGCTCCACAGAAATAAAGAAATGGGAAGCTAAATTTATGAGGTGCTCCAAAGGACAAAACTCCTCAGAGACACAATAAACATGTCTAGGGTTTTTAGTTTTGTTTTGGTGTTTGAGGGAGGGAAAACCCCACCCCATTCCAGATGAAGCTTCTGGCATTCCTGAAGTTATAAACATCGCTGTTGTTTTGGGATGTGCTTTCTTAGTCCCTTGTTCTCATCTGTCTTACAGCTTTTGATCCCAGTACACTGCAGTCTCTGCTATTGAGGCAATTTCCACTGCTTTTGTGGCTGTCACTATCCTGATACTTCCACAAGTAAGTGATACTTCAGCAGCAGTGCTTCTGTGTAAGAAGAACTAAAGAAAAGCAGAACAACATCTAGAAATAGTTCTTTAAAAGATTAGGAGATAAAAAAGTCAAGTACTTCACAAAATCAAACATGAAAGAACATAACGCATTCAGAAGCTGAAATGGATGAACTCACAAGGAACAGTTCCTTACATATATATGGAAATTACACTTGAAAAGGGGGATTTCCTGGGAGGTAAGAGGACAAGGATAACCAAAGATGTCAGCTCCCTCTTTATATCATCAGTAAGAAGAG
Source organism: Agapornis roseicollis (assembly GCA_002631895.1). Lineage (NCBI taxonomy): Eukaryota > Metazoa > Chordata > Aves > Psittaciformes > Psittacidae > Agapornis > Agapornis roseicollis. The sequence continues at coordinate 138,253 of NDXB01017355.1, read as the reverse complement.
CTGTAAGCTACAGGCTTGTATCACAGCTGTTGTTTCATTAAGTAAAATATCCACCTGACACTATTTTCAGTGTTACTACAGAATTAAATCTGTGCACCATAAAACTAAGACTGCAACTCACACATTTTGGTAATGAAAACCATTACGAATAATGAAAACTATTTTAATAACCTAAATCCAAATCACTCTTCTAAGCTGGTGACATAAGAAAGTATGTGAATAAAAGTGAACAGATTAATAAAACAGAGGTAAATAAAGGTTGTTCCTGAAGATGGAATTATGTGGAAAAATGGCTCTGATTGAGATTTAACAATGTAAACCTGTGTAAGCCATTCACAACTGGATAGTAACCACTGCACAGTTTGAATTAGTAATGTATTACTGCACTCAGAAGTACCTTCTTAGTATTTGAGCTGCTTAAAAATAAAATATTGCTTCCACTGTCCATTAGCAACTCTCTCAGCAAGCAGTATGCATGCAAAATAAAAATCAGCAAATCATTGTAGGAAAATAAGTTTTCTAGTTAAGTCTCTGTGAATTCAGAATATATATAAATTGAGCTGTAACAGCAGATTTCAACTAACCGACATTTACAAAGCAAAGGAAAAACCCTAGCCCGTATGAAAGCATTTATGAATAACTTATGTACTAGAGACCACGTAACTAGATTAATAAATTGCTCAGGTATCACTGGGCTGCCCATTAGATTAGCAATCAAATTTTTAATGTATAAGATCACCATGAACAAGAATGCTTCAGGAAGAGAAACCCCACGCAGAAAGCATTAACAACTGTAACTAAATCAAGTAAATGATAACTGCATTAAAATATTACAATATGTTTTTCAGAAGTAGTTATATAAAAAAAATTAAAAGTTTAACAAGAAAAGATACAGACAGAAAATTTAAACAGGAAAGCCCTGCAGCCTTATATGAGAAGTTCCAGTTCTGGTTGTTGCTGCACTTACCATTTATGTCCTTCTTTTAAATTGAACAGTAAAAAGGGATAAGTGAAGGAAGCTTAGTTTTCAAAGCTTTTAAGAAACAAAAACAAGGATTAGAAACAATTATTATTTTCCTTCTACATATAGTTGCCAGAAGACTTTTGTATGTTACAAGGATTATGCCAAAATAGTTTATCAAGGCCTGAAATGGTAAAAACTATCCACCGATATTAGGAAAAAAAAAAAAAAA